>OY744481.1:302706974-302954474 GCA_963556165.1 Tipula helvola | reverse complement strand
TACCTGAGGAAAGTAACGCCCCATGACAATTTATACAATAGTATTTATATAAAATATACACAATGTACGATGATGTCTTTCCAGCCGTGGATTTACATACTAATTTCTAAATTAGAAAATAGAAATTAACATTATTTCTTAGTAGTAAAGATAAAACAAATATTCTAATATTTTATTAGAAGCGTATACTTATAAGAATAAGTTTATACATTTTTTTAATAATCTATCAAATTTAGTATTGATGAGTTTGATAAGGCCTTGTGGTTTTTGAACAAATTATCTTTTATTTCTTAACTTTTATAGATTTAACTTTATTAAATGAAATCACAATTAATATGATGAGTTGGAAGTATTGATTATTTTCATTTTTAATTTGAATAATTATCTACCTTTGTAACGTTACCGCTACAGAAATGATGAACAATCAGAGGCTGTCAGGCGGTCATCATTGCCGGCTAGAGCTCAGGAGAAATGGGGGTGGGATTTCTGACAGCTTGATTGCTCCGTGCAAGACCGCTAAAGGACAGAAAAGGAAACAAAAATAAAAATGAAAATTGAACCGACAATGACAATGCAACTTACCCCAATGACACGACTTACCCTAGTTCCATCCCACTATTCGAATGCGTCTATCTCACACACAACATTTTAACACACAGAAATTTAATTATTGAATTACAATTGCCTCTATAATTCATAATTTATTTAAATGGAAATTAATCTAATATAGAAAATAAAATAAAATAAATTTGGTTTACAAATTACAAACTAGATTACCTAACCTAAACCCTACTACCCTAATCCTAGTTATCGAAATATTTGAATAGGTTTTAAATTTTTAAATTTGAACAAAAAAAAATTAAACAATATAGTAGAATATAATTATAATATATAAAAACTTATCTTAAATTAGAACCAAAAAAAACAAACGTTGGTTTCCCCTGGTGTAAACATCCAACATTCTCCAGATTATGACGTACTTGTGTATACGTTAATTTTATGGAATTTAAATTACGCAATAGGTTTGAAGCACGGTAATTTCATTTGAGAATGTCACCGTTTTATTTTTTTAATTATTTGGTGTTGTTGGGTTCATTGCTATAAATTCAATACCAACATTTTAACTATTTTTTTGGTTGATTTGGTATAACGGCAAAACGGCAATATTTTACACCCAAAACTTAACCCACGAACACTAAACTAAAACTAGTCTTGGCTCAAGCTACGTATCATTCATTAGCATTAATGATTTTCGTATTGAATTAGCTTAGCACTAATATTAATAAACTATTAATTGTTATTTATGTTATGTTTTATTAATTATGTATTAAAAACTGTATTATCATCATTATCATATTATTATCAGTTTATTTTATTAATTTAGCACTAAGCACAATTTCACAAGCACGAGCATGCGGATTCACTGTATTCCTCCATTTACAGTTCGAGGAAACGCTATCATCTCGTGTGCGTTTTCTTTATTCTTAAATATAATTTTATTTTTAATTTTGTTCTACTTTTTCTTTATTAATTAACATTAGATTTTATTTATCAATAGTTTTTGATCACTTAAATATTTACAAGACACTTAACAACTAAACCCAATTTTATTTTATTTATTTTTTTGTCTTAAAAGTTCAAAATTTAGCAAGTTTTTTTTTCCCTCAACTTCACTAATTAAATTTTCTGTTTCTAATTTTTATTACTTAATTTTTAATAATCTTGTTGGTTCCGACCATATTTAATTTATCTTCATCACTGACTAGCTTATCATTTTTTTTGGTTCCAACATCCAAACCCAAAAACATTTCGTTCATTCATTTTTATTGTCTTCCCCATGCAGGGATGTTACAACGTTATAAGCGATTTAAAAAAAAAAACAACTTAACCCTGCGGCTCAGGATTTGTTGTGACTTTCGGCACAAATCGTGGGGACGTCCCACAACCCATGAGAGATGTCTCAAAGCCGGGCATTACCCTTAACAGTTCGTATACAACTAAACAAACATAAATACTACGATCACCCTTGGCAATAATTTTAGGTTTTGATGTCTTTAATATGATAAGTACCAAGCGGCTGGCCATTTTCATCAACGCTACGAAACCAACCGGTTCTTTTATATATGCTACCTTAAATTTAGGAGCGAGTTTCGCCGAAAATTTTTCTGCGGCCGCGCTCTGGCAGAAATTTCTAACGAATACTTTTTGGCCATTCGAAAATTTTCGCTGTCTAGTTCGTAAATTATACACGTGAGAGTGTTGTTTATGGGCTTTTCGTAAATTATCCAGAACGGTTTTTTGTGCTACAGTCAATTTATCTATGCGTTTGACAATTGAACTTCATGATCATCGAGGCTACTTAACTCACGAAGTATTTGATATTGAGATCCATGGGAAATATAATGTTGTCCAAACAGCAAGAAAAAGGGCGCATAATTGGTACTTTCATGCACGACATTCCGCAATGCTGAAGCAATTGAATGTATATTGAAATCCCAGGTGGTATGATCATTGTGAATGTATGAGCGGATTGCAGACAGAATACTACGATTAACTCGTTCCGAAGCGTTCGCTTGTGGAGAATATTTTGGAGTCAAAATTTGTTTAATGCCGTATTTATTCAAGAATTCACGAAATATCTTCGAGGTAAATTGTTTACCATTATCGCTAACGATCTGTTCCGGTACTGAATACACATTTAAAACTCGATTTTCTAAGAATTTAATTACATTTAAACTAGTCGCATCTCGCATTGGCTCAAGAATTACAAAACGACTGAAGTGGTCTAAAACTACAAAAAGGTATGTATTCCCCAACTTTGAACGAGGATATGGTCCCATGAAATCGATGTACAGACGTTGAAAACTGCGGGAGATTTCGGTATATTGACCCATTGGGGGGCGAGTTATAACGTTCGATGCTTTACTTAATTTGCACGTCTGACAATTTACAACTAATTTATGCCCATCGTGAGCCATTTTCGGCCAATGATATAATCTTCTTAAAATTTCTAAAGTTTTTCGTATTGCCAAGTGAGCAGCGTTCGGTGGAGAGTGAGCCCTTTCCAGTAAAATAGGGACCAGATTGTTTGGAACAAGAATTTTCCAGGCAGGAATGTCAGAGGCTATATCGATTTCAGGTTTCGGAAGGATAAGTATATTACCATTAGAAATACGGAGGTTGGCTTTTAGTTCAGGATTAGATTGAATGAAGTTTTTCTGCTTAAGATAATCGGGATCTTGGAAGAAATCGCAATCACGATCAAAAGATAAAGGATCAACAGCCAGGTTTTCATTCAGGGTAAATGCCTCCGCCTGCCGTGAAAGAGCATCTGGCACGAGGTTATCCTTTCCTTTACGGTACTCAATATTAAAATTGAACCCCTGCAGTTTAAGGCTACAGCGAGCGAGACGCCCAGAGAGCTCTCTTTGTCCCATTAACCACTGCAAACTTGCGTGATCCGTGATAATGGTAAAAGAGAAGCCCTCTACGTATTGCCTAAATTTCTCAACACTCAATACAGCCGCATAGCATTCCAGTTCGGTAACACTGTAATTGCGTTGTGCTGCATTGAATTTTTGAGAAATATATGCAATAGGACGTTCATCGCCGCTGGAAGACCTTTGGAATAACACAGCTCCCACGCCCGTCGAAGAAGCATCACACTGAATAAAAAATGGTTGAGTCCAATCGGGATTGGATAACACAGGAGCGGTAGAAAGAGCAGTTTTTAATTCATCAAAAGATACCTGAGCCATGTCATTCCACTCAAATTTTCGGTTCTTCCGGAGTAAATTTGTAAGAGGTGTTGCTATTTCGGCATAACGGTGAATGAAACGCCGATACCATCCGGATATGCCTAGAACCCTGCGGAGTTGTCGAACAGGTTTAGGTACAGGGTAAGATGTAATGGCGAATACTTTAGCAGGATCTAATTTGAGAACACCATCACCGACAACGTATCCCAGATAACGAATCTCCTTAAGAAGGAACTTACTTTTAAGTACATTGATCGTCAAGCCAGCTCTCTTTAATAATTCAGCTACTCTACTCAAAAGGTTAAGATGTTCTTCAATCGTTTCAGCAGCTATCAAAAGATCGTCTAGGTAGACGAAAACTTGTGTGTGCAGCTCGTGAGGTATCACCCGATGCATGAGACGACACATCGTCTGCGGCGCATTGCAGAGGCCGAAAGGCATTACAGTAAATTGGTAAAGCGGTCGGCCTGCAACAGTAAAGGCTGTTTTATCCTTCGACCCCTCATCTAATGGGATTTGCCAAAAGGCGTCTTTTAAGTCAATGCTTGAAATAAACTTTGTTTTATTTAAACGCCCAAGCAACCCATCGATGAGAGGTAAAGGATAAGCATCCTTCACTGTTACCGAATTCACCTTTCTTGCGTTCAGGCACAATCGGAACTTACCATCTGCTTTGCGGACCCTAGCCATCGGGGAACTCCACGAGCTGACACTTTCTTCTATGACACCTAAGGAGAGCATACGATCCAACTCTTGCCCAATTTCTGCTTCGACAGCCGGTGACACAGCATAGAATCGCTGCTTGATGGGTTTGGCTTCGCCAACGTCAATGACGTGTTTCACCAAGTGCGTTCGACCCAGACCAAGCAGGGCGGAAGACGGAAATTGTTGCTTGACTGCTTCTAACTGTTGCTGCTGCGTAGGTGACAATTTATGTAAAAGAGGATCTGTATCAGCTAGAGTCATTTCGAATGCTTCATTAGATGAAGAGAATAAACACGGAGATGAAAAATCAAAAACTTTAGAATGATAAGCGATTCTTAAATGAAACAATCGCCAAAAATCGATGCCAAGGTACAATTCTTGTTTAAGATTAGGGGCCAAATGTAGAGTTAAAATGTTTGTTTGCCCAGCAAAATTAATCGAACTGTAATATGACCAATTATTTGCTCTACATTGCCGTTGGCGGTTTTAACTGAAGAAGGAAAATGCCTAAAATGAACATTCGGGTCTTTAAGGACATCTTCACAATTCTTTCCTAGTAGAGAAACATTGGCACTCGAATCCAACAATCCTCGTACTTTTCTACCTAATATTTCTATTTCGGCGTAAGGTCGACCATCCGTGGAATCTGATATGAGGGACTCTATTAATTGTGTTTTGAAAGATTTTCTCCTTCGAAAATAGGCGATTGACCGAAAAATGCGATTTGTTCTATTACAATATTTTTGATATTTGGATTTGGAGCTAGAAAATTTTAACAGGCTATATTTATTGTTTAGTGACGCTTCAAGATTGAACGATACCCGACGTTTCTTTGCTGATTGATTGGTGGTCCGGGAGGAATCATCTTTGGGATGTTCGCCCCCTCCTTCAAGTTTCCCCAAACTACTTGACGATGTGGACAATGGGGCTTAATCACTTCGGGAGTACCACACCCAAAACAGAATATGTGCAAAATTTTGTATGTACAATTTTTAAAATAATGACCAGACCGTCCACAATTCCAACATTGCCTAATAATTTGTGTTTCACTTGAAGAAGGTGTCGGATTAATAGTCTGAGTATTCGTATTTGAGGAAACTGCGTTAAGCGTTGGTTGATATGACGTCGGATTATGAGTAATACTAAATTGTTGCGGTGAATATTGCAAGCTATGGTGAAAATCTGAATTATTACTGTGATAGCTAAAAGGTTGTATGGGCTGCATGGAATTATATGGTAGGTTTTGATAACTTGGTAGATTTTGACTGATTACTTGAGGATTGGAGTACTGATAAAGTGTCGAATTGAGTTGAGAGTCATTGGTATTCTTGGGGTATCTCTCAACAGTTCCTTGTGAATCTGGTGGTATTTCAATTTCATTAATTTGTCTGCGAGACTCACAAAATAATTCCGGAACGATACGGTTTCGACTCCAGGTATCTTCGTATGCAACGCATTGCCGAACTGGCTCATCTAGTGTATTAAATCGTGCAACCGCCAATCGATCTTGTAACCCTGGGCGCATGTTTTGAGTTAATATAAATATAAGGTCTGAATCCGGCATCTGTCTTTCCATTTGTAGGGTCATCGATAAAATTGCGTTGTAAAAATCAATAAATTTTTCGTGCGGACGTTGCTTTTTAGACTCAATCACACGACGTATTTCTTAATCAGTTCGTCTGTCAAAAAATCTTTTAATAAACTCGGATTTAAGAAATGCCTATTGTATTTAGAATTATAATTTGAAGAATATCTGTCAGTACCAAGAATGTTGGTCAATTCTAAAATTAAACTATAATGAAAAATTATTCATATTTATAAAAATTAGTTTAACATTTTTTGATGGTTGATTAATTAGGTTCTATATAGAATAATTAGTGAGCTGCATAGAGAAGAAGATTTTTTTATATTTAAAGCCGGATTCTTAAATAGCATACATGTATTTTTTCGGTGTAGTCAACAATTTAGAAAAGTCAATGATTTAGTCGAAAAAATCGACATGGGAAACACAACATTGAAGCTCGCTGTACGAGAAGGATTATTTTTATCCAAGGATTGTTTTTCAATAGAGTTCAAATTTCCTTGAGAATTATTTGTTTAATTTAATTTCATATACGAAAAGACGAAATTTTTTCACTAACATATGAAAGAAATATCATAAATAAGCAAATATTTCAAAAATGGGCAAAAATTATTGTTCTAAACGATTTTTGTGTTGTTATGTTGGCCGTCTGCAAGATTATTTGCTTAATGTTGAAATTTATTCAAGCGAGGAGAAATTTTGAAGGGGAAATTTATATTTGTTTTATCAAAGCAGTGATTTCATTGGGTGAAAATGTTGGGATAAAAATAATCTTACCCGTGCAGTCGGCTTAAACGATATTTAGTATAACACAATTTAAACAATGCTAAAGAAACTTGTCAAATGGTTGAAAAATTTTAAGAAATTGATTATTTGATGAAAACTAGGAATTATAGTTATTTCTCAAACTCTAATAATAGGGAAATTTTTGAAAGAAAATGTCTTGGAATGGCTGTTTATAAAAAAACTTTTCATTTATGCAATAAACGCAACCGCCGAAGTAGGAAATTAGCCTAATCTCCTTCATGAGCTATAAATTCGACCAATTTATCTGATGTTTACGACACTCTTCCACTCACAAAAACACTCATTAATGCATAAATATATCACTTAAATCGACAATAAAAATTACATCAAGAGTATTATAGTTACGTCGCTGTTGAAAAAATGCATCTTCGTAACAGCAAATGAGGAAAACCAACTTTTTGAAATAATACGCTAAGGCGACTACATCAATCCCATAATGAATTTATTTTGAATATGTTTAAAATTATCATATTGGAATTGGCTGTGATAATTTGGTTGCGTGCAGTTTTTACAAATAAATGTCCAAAATTAGTACTAATAAATTTTTATCACTGTACTGTCGCACTCTTTGTGCGACGTATCAAAAAATGTCTTCCACTTAATCAGAGTGCCGACCAGCATATCATTGGATCTCTTTGAATTTATAAGGCAAGAAAACTATAGTTTTTATAAAATATATGTTCCAGGATATCCGACTAGCGAGATCAGAATAACTTTATACACAAAATTTACTTTGCTTTGTATTTTTAAATAAAGTATATAATCACATCCGTTTATCATACCGAATTTAGCCTTTTGATTTCCCTATTTAGCAACATCCAACCTATAAAACATTTAAAGGTATCGTTAAATATTTCACCAAGTAATTCATTTTATTCTTCTCCTGACCCATTCATTGTTATATTAAGGGTTAAGAACAAAGCGCACTGTAGCCGCACCAGCAAAACAAAATAATAACTATAATAATAAATAAATAAAAATTACACAAACAACACTTTCATTTTTATTTTTTTATTTTTTGGTAAAAAAAGGAATGATAACAATTTTTTATTTCTTACTCTCTGCCTATGTTTAGAATTTTCATTTTTCTTCTTGTGTGTGTTTCCCTTAAAATTACAAATTACGTGCCATGAATTTTGACCAGTATAATTTTGCTATGTTCCAGAGAGCACATAGCAAACAAAAAAAAAAAAACAAAAAAAGGAAATGTGGAAAAATTATTGTGGACATGATGATGACCATGGATGGAAATTATATATCGGAAATGGTTTACATAACAACTATATACGATACGAGTACGTATATACATACATATGTAGCTACATAAAATAAGATGGCATAAAATAAATTTCATAAGACAAATTTTAATGAATTTTATAATTTGGAGATTACATGCCGGATCTTTAAAAGATTTATGGAGCTGAATTATTTAATATCTTACAAAAAAACGATTAGTTTGTGATTCTTAGTTTTGAAAGAAGTTTGAAACGTAATTGACCACGTTCTGTAAAATTATCCAGTAATCCCTAAAATTATTTTTATGTTTGTAATAAAAGTTTTTAAAAAATTTAAAAAGTGTTTTGTCTTTTGTTTTCTATGAAATTAACATACCATATTTTTGTATGTAATCCGCTGCATCGGGACCAGTTTGCTTATCAAGCTGGCAAATCCACTGTGATGGCTCTAAGTGGTCTAGTCACGAGGATTAAAAGAGCGGTGGCTTTGAAGGAAATTACCCTTTGTGCCTTTGTGGACATTGAGGGGGCTTTTGATAATACCTTCTATGATTTAATAGAGAGGGCAGCATTGGAGAAGGAGGTTCCGCTTCCTACAATTAGGTGGATGCGCTCCAACCTGAAACATCGCGATATTACAGCCAGATTAGGTGGCGAGTCAGTAACCATCAGGGCCGTCAAGGGCTGTCCCCAAGAAATTGTAATGTATCCTCTTTTATGGTCATTGGTTATTGACAGACAACTGGTCCTCCTGATTAGCCATGGGTTTGATGTCCAGGGCTATACGGAAGACGTGGCCATATCTGATCTCATGCAAAATGCACTCGATTTAATATGGCAGTGGTGTGACCAGGAAGGACTCAGTGTCTCTCGCTTATAGCTCCCTCGTTAAACGGTACTATTGTTGCTTTTTCTAAAGAGGTTAAATATCTAGGGGTCATCCTAGATCAAACACTGAACTGGAAACAAAATTTACTAAAAGTTCAAAATAGAGTCACAAAGGCTTTTTGGGCCTGTCAGAGACTCTATCCACGTACTTGGGGACTACAATCAAAATTGATCTACTGGTAATTTCTAACAATCATTAGGCCTATGGTCACCTATGCATCGCTAGGGTGGTGGCCTGAAACTGAACAAAGCACAGCGCAAACTTTATTGAATAATGTTCAGCGTATATCGTAGTTATAGGTAGTAAAAATCGTGCGAAATTATATTTTTGTGTTTACAAGAATCTTTAGCTGGCGTTATTTATTCATAAAAAGTACGAGATAACGCATCTGGAACCACGTTTTGTGACCCTTTCGGTAAGCCATTTGGAAGTCGAAAGACTTTAACTTGAGGTTCCAGCATGCCAACCGTCCTGACAAATCCTTCTGCGACATCAACCATTGGAGGCTGGCGTGGTCCATATATACGGTGAAAGGGTACCCTTCAATGTACGGTCTGAACTTTTTGAGGCTCAGCGTAGCATTCCAACTCGGTAATCGAATAATTTCTCTAAGTGGCGTTTAACTTTTGAGAAATAAAAACTATCGGACGCCCTGCTCCGTCAGAATCGAGTTGGAACAACACGCTACCTAATCCTATTGTGCTGGCGTCACATTGTAAAAGGAAGGGTTTACCATAGTCAAGGTTTGCCAGGACGTTCAGTATGCAGGCATCCGCCACCGATAAGTATAAAAGGTATTTTGATACCTTTAAGAGAAATTTGCTCTTATCAACGTTTATGGTAAGTCCAGCACTTCTTAAGCTCTTAAGCTAGTCGCAACCTCTTCTAACAATGTCAAGTGTTCTTCAAATGATGCAGACGTCGCCAAAAGGTCATCCAAATACACAAAGATTCGATCATGCAGTTGGTGCGGGATCACTTTGTGCATCAAGCGGCACATCATCTGAAGAACGTTGCATAATCCGAATGATATGACCGCGAATTGATACAAAGGTCTCGGTAAACGCAGTATTATCTTTGGATTGCTGGTCCAACGGGATCTGACAAAAGGCATCTTTAAGGTCGATACACGATATATACCTTCAATGTCTGGATTTTTATGGCCTTTTAGATGCATTGTACGGCCATCTTCTTCTTTGATTGCACTTTCAAGAGCTTGGAGTGCATGAGAGTCATCAGTACGAATTCCGCGCACTAAACATAGGAATACATTTATTTATTGTTGTTTGGTTGGAATGGCGAAAAAAAAGGAAAATGAAATATTTCTATTTTTGGTGACGTTACAGTTGAGTTAGTGGGATAGTGGCTAAATTGGTGATTGCGTTTAGGATTGTGTTGCATGGCCAGCCCTTTATATTTTACTATTTATTTTCACTTATAATTTTATTTATTTGTTCTATGTTACATCAAAAACATATATTCAACCTGCCCTATGGCAAAATTCTGAAAAAATCGAGAGTACTCGCAATTATTAGGCATAATAGAAAATCATCGAGAGATTGGTGCCAACAATATAGGACTGGAAAAATTGCTCAGTTGAACTACGAAAAGCAAATTAATCCATTTAGGAAGTTTTGCGGCCGTATTTGACCATGCCATCCCCATGACAAAATCCTGAAAGAACTCCAGAGTAATGACAATTGATAGGTCTAACCAAAAATCATCATGAGACTGGTACCATAATGGAATTGAGGAAATATTCAGTTTAATTGGTAAAAATAAATGAAAGACAAAATTGACTTCTTTTCTTGTCACTGAATGCATGGTTCAAAAACGTTTTTATTCCGACATTCAGTAAGGAATCAATGTTGTGTCTAGACTCCTGGACGGGTCAAACAGAAAAAATATTCAAGAATATTGACAAAGGTGATAAAGAAATAAAAATTCTTGCTATATACCTGCTGGGACGACCGGCTTCATACAACCACTTAATGTATATATTGTCATACCATGAAAACAATTTATAAAGCAATTTTTTTAGACGTTATTATCTTGTACAGTTATAGCATTCATTTGTACTTAAGGATCAATGGTTTGAAAATTCAGTCACTTGGTGTTATTCCACCGCTAAAAAACCATGCATCTCTTATTTTTTTAATTTTCTACCGCTACGCAAAGTTCAATTCGAATCGGTGAGTGACATTTGTATTTTGCATTCGTCACCGAAAATAAACTTATTGTTACAAATTAATCGATTAATCTAATTTTAAATGTGCAGGTTTAAAAAAACAGTTTGTGACGGAATAGCAAGTTCCAAAAATATCCATTAGTTTTGTGATGAGTGTAATCACACGTTTAAAATGCATATTGATAAGCTTGCAGAGTTAACCACTTTATGCAATTGAATTGCACTTCCTGTGAAAAATCTAAATAAGTGTGGAAGTGAAAATATGTCAAATGGTGATTTATATACTAATTCGGCATCGAGTACTAACAGTAGTGCGGCTGTTGGGCTAAATAGTGTTGTGAGCCATAACGTAGCTGTGCCGCTTCCTGCGAATTCAGCTAATAATAATATTGTTACAACCAATGATGCAGTAGAAACTGTTCCGGCCTTTCTAACACCGGATCTGATATTGGAGACAAATAAAATTTGAAGCACATCTGAAGTAACTCTCGGTAATACAACTAGCAATGAACCCGTATTAGAAATTATGCCAAATCTTGCGGTCCCGGTGTCACACCCCGGTGTTGCATTTGCAACTAATATCAAATTTGGTTTGCGAAATAAATCATCCTTGATTTGTCAGCCTACATCGCTTATTGTGAGCGCTAGTTCTTTGTGTCAGTGCTACTGTTCAGAAATATTCTTCAGATAATTTGAAATCAAAAGTGGTAAATATTGTGAACAACGTTATTATTGGCACTGGGAGTGATACAGACGGCCTATTACGTTCAGTTAAACCACGGAAGCAGATTTTTGTCTCAAGGCTTCATTCGGATGTCAATGAATTAAATATTAGACAATATCTGGAGACTATTTTTTTTACGTAAAAAATACGAGACAATTATACACAGGACTACTCGTTTTTTAAAATAAGGGTTTCGGATGCCGATTTTGAAAAGCTGATGGATTCAACTTCATGGCCAGCTGGGGTTTTTGTGAAGGAGTTCCAGATATATAACCCGAAGTCATCCTTTTTTAGGGTTATGACAACCAAACCAAAAAAGCCAAAGTATCTTCACATAACAATAACTTGAAGAATAAATCAAATCTTTTTATAGTTCATCAAAATATTAGAAGCCTTAGGCAAAATTTCAATTTATTTATTGTAGCTAACATTGCTGCACTTGACATATTGCCGCAAATCAGTCTTCTATCTGATGGCTGAGATAAACTCGATGCGATCGACGTGACTACGTAAAAAAAAAATGTTAAGACATGAAAATGTATACTAAAGCAATCATTTTTAGCGCGACTCCGACGCGATTAACAAAAAGATGATTTAATTTCAACTTTTGGTTATTGTTTAGTTACAAAATTTCAAAGTTTAACAATTTTTTTTTAGTTAGTCATGTCGTTCGCGTCGAGTTTTGCTCGGCCATTAAGTTTGGGTTGAAAAAAATTTGAACTTGAAAATTATAAAATCTCTGGATTTATCATTTACGGTAAATGTAATGCTTTATATAGGGCTGGTGGAGTTGTTGTTTATCTTTGTGATGACATAATGAATAATACTGCATGTTACATCGATGCTACTATAAGTGCTGACATTTTACAGATAAATTTTGAATTTAATTCCGTTTGGTTTTCGGTCTTAGTTATTTATAGATTTCATTTTTTAAACACATCTGTCTTTTTGGTAGAGCTTAACAATATTTTATCAGGGATTGAAGCGAGAAATTTATTAGTTTTAGATGATATGAATATAAATATTTTAGATGATCCCCATCTTCAGACAGTTATATATTTATGATGACGTCTCATGGCCTACGTTCTATGTTAAATGTGCCAACACAAATTTGTAATGATTCTGCTACATGCGTAGATCACATATTTATTAGACATGCTTTGAAATTTGAATTTAGTATCGTTGAGGATATTTATGATCTGCATATTACTGGTCACCGTATGACTTCGATGAGTTTTGTACCGTCGAACATTTTTTACCAATAATCATTTACTACTTTTTACACTATCGGTTTAAAAAATCACTCGATCGATTTCGGCTTGTTAGGCCATCATCAGGAGTATCTTCTAAACTGTAAAAATAAAAATGTAGTTGTACAATATAGTTGCACTGTATATAGTTGAAAAAAGCAAAAAGTGAAACAAAAATGTAAAAAAAAAAAAATGTGGGAGTGGTAAACAATAAAAGTGGTGCGAGCAATAAGAGCCTACTATATAAATAATAGCCTCCAGTATGGACTGTATTTTTTACTAAGCTTAAAATAAGGTACAAACAATTTTTTCTTTACTATGAAACTAAATGGGGAAACGGTTATTTTCATTTACAGTTTTAGTTTATTATAAATGTCAGCTTTTATTTTGTTATATGAAAATGTTCATGAAACATTATTTGATTGAAAAATCAAGTCGTGAAAATGTTTATTTCTTAGTGAAAATCGCCATGAAAAATAAGGTACTTTCGAAATTTTAAATATTGTCGTTTTTGTAATATACATCATCAACATAACTCGAAATTTATAAACAGTACAATAATCATCTCTTTCATTGCCTCCATTCAAATTTGAATTCAAATATGTTTCTATAAAAATTTTGAATTTGCAAAGCATGCTAGACTGTTTTGATTTTTTGTTTTCTTCGTACTTATTGTATTGATTTGTTTTTTTCTGTTTGCTCTTTTTGATTTATTTTATTTTTATTGTTGAGCGGAAACGTGTTGTCTTTTTTCTTACCATTGGTTTTAGATTTGGACATGTGATGACGTTATTAAACAGAATTGTCTCTTTTTAATACATATTGTTGTTGTTGTAGAATGTTTTTTAATTTAATTTCTCTTATTTTCTTTTGATTATAGCTGGAAAATATGGAAATTTGAGAATCTGTGTTTCAAATGAGTAATACATTGAGTTGTTTGTTAGCGATTTCATAAAAAAATATTTAACTCCGTTTAACTCATTTAATTCATGTTTTATCTTCAATCTGAATCGCGTTTTTTCATACAAACACTATGAAAATAAATGAATTTTTAGTGTTTCTATATCCCTTATTTTAAGTTCATTTTTTACATGCCGGCTCTATTCGCATCAAGATGGTTCTGAAAGCAATAAACATTAAAAATTAAAAGCGGGTGAGTTAAACACAGGTATATGATTAGTCAACGGCAGGATAACAAAATTCCAGATGTTGTTGTTTCCCCTTCTTTATTTTATTATAACCCGACGTATTAGTCATTTTATAAGTTGGTATGAGTATGGGAATAAAACAGTGCGAGGTCGGTAATTGGTGAGAAACGGATTTCTCTCTGTTCGTTGAGGATATTTTGGTTAAGAAATATAGCTTTTCGGATTTCGTAAGATTCTAAGTTGTCTAAACGTCTGCTTTTTGGTTGTCAACTCTCGGATTGTCAACATCATAAATGTTATTTAATATTATTTAATTGTGAAAACCTAAAACAATAATTGTACTGAACATTGACATCACAAATATTATTTGGTTCTCAAACAAAAAACTGAAAGTTAGATCGATTTATATTGTGTAACGGTTGATATTGTGCGATAATTGTGTACATTCAGCTCTCAATCAAGTGTTCAGCATTGTAATTTAGTGGATTTTAATTCTAAAACGTGTCAGTTAACTAAAGTAGAAATCTTTAATTTTAAAGCATATTACAAGTGAGAATTTTGTAAATTGCTGTGTTAAATCTAATCGAATGTGTACTAAACAGTGTAACGGTTAACATTGCTAAATAAATATTTTTTTTTTGTTTAATCAAGTGATCAGCGTTATACATAAAAACTCTTACATAACACCAAAAGAAAATGGACAAAAATAGTAATGAATTTAATTTTTATTAATTCTGTGCATTTTTAATTCCATAATACAGCGTGAATTTTGATAATTGCGATAATTGCTTAAACAATACACAAATAGTTTGAACAATTTATACTGTATTGTTAATGCGTGTGTGTGATAACGTTATTGTTCTACATTCATGAACCGGTCAACCTTGTGTGATATATTTGCGTGGATCTTATATTCTAAAAAATAATAAAATAATCGCACTTAATCAAGTTATCGACTGTGAAAATCGCTGTGTTAAATCTAATCGAATGTGAACTGTTTCTCAAGTATAACGGTTAACATGGTGTGACAATTCTGCGTATCCAGTTCTCATTCATGTGTTCAGCATTATAATTTTGTGGTTTTTGTATTCTAAAATGTGTCAATAAACTGTAATAATTATCCTAAATTCTAAATCATATGACAAAGTAATGCTACATTAGTCGTTCATATAGTGCTTGAAACATAATAACTTTTACAATGGTTACCTGTGCTAAGTGTCGTAAAATTATATTATCCAACAAACCAACATCAGTGTCTTGATTGCAAGCTTCATTATCATCCAAAGTGTGACGATTTTCTTAAAAATAATCTCACTGGCATTGAATCTAACAATGTTACCTTCAAATGTGGTTTCTGCACCGGTTCCAGTCCAAGCCGTTCTGTGGCGGTTGATGATGCTACCAATTCCAACTTGACTTTACTGAAAGACGAAATTTTGTTAATGCAACACAAACAGCAGGAAATGGCTAACTCCCTAGCAATACTGGGTAACCTAAAGGTTCAACAGAACGCTCTTTCTGAATCGCTTGGTAAAATAGTGAAACAATTGGATCATATTGTGAATCTGGAGCAAAAATCGAATTGAACTCGGCCAATATCTCTTCAATTCAAGATGTTAACACAAATATTAAATCGCAATTGTCTGTAGTGTCAAATAAATGCAATTTTTTGGAGCGGCAATTAAACGGTACCAAACTGTTTATTTACGGCCAATCATATAGCAAAGAAGTCAACCTCAGCGAGCTCTTCAAGCAATTATGTGCACTTCTAAAATTTGATTACAATAGTAACAGTATTCGTAATATCTTTCGGATCAAGGCTAAGTCTATTAATAAACCAGTTGTTGTTGATTGGAACACACGGTATGTGGGAAGCCAAAAAAAGTTGGTCTAAAATGCCGAAAAAAACTAGCGTCATATATAAATACAGCATGCTCTACAGTGTCATAATCCATTATACAGAAAATCGTACCTGATCATTTAACAAAGAAATCACGAAAAAACGCGATTTTTTAAATTTTAATTGAAAATATCATTTCGGCGGCCAATTTAAAAAGGAAGAAATTATATATGATACAACTTTTATCTGTATCCTATCTTAATCTGTATTCCTTTATCTACAAAATGAACCCTATATCAATATTTTGCGATCACTAGTTTTTGTTTTATAACCAAAAATACACTAACATACAATGCCGAAAATCAAAATACTCCGCCAACTTTGCTTGAAACAATACTAACTCAAGGTCACTGTGTACGGAAAGGTGAAAAAAATGTGCCTAACATTTTTGAGCTGGTAACATGGAGGAGAACTGCCTTCAAACGGTTTTTGGAGGAATCGACAGACAATCGCCAATCTTCGGAATTATATGCATCGTGCATTGTGCAAACCAAACCACGTATATCAGTGCAAAAAGCGGGTGAATTATTCTCAATTAATTTGAAAAAAAATGACGATGACTAAACATTTGGAGCTAAAATGTTCACTTGTTTTAAATCCTTTGACAAAGGAATGGATTGCCGCTGCGATAGTTTCAGGCGTCGTATCATAATATCCAAACGATTGGATAGTATCAGGTATATCTTATGAGGGGCGTGCTGCTCATTATTTAATCGAAACGACAATGCTAGTGAATTTAGCATAGCACAATCATATTGTTAATTGCACAGGTAGTATACTGGGTCTCATTTTCTCAAACTTAAGTAGTACTACTATTGAAGTCAAGCTTTGCTCGGATCCTATTTCAAAGATAAACAGTTTTCATCCTCCTATCGTTATCAACATACTAGAGGCTTTTCTAAAACGAAATTACCTTTTATTAGTTCCCCGTATATTAATTTAAAACATCTAGACTATGTCCGAATTAGAGAACAACTATCCGTCCATGATTGGGGCTCGCAGTTTGCTAAGACTAATCGTGATATTCACAGCGCTGTTAATGAATTGTACTCTACAATTAGCATTTATCTAGAACCTAAGTCTTCATTGAATAATTTACGCTCTAAGTTTCCATTTTGGTATTCTTCAAAATTACGGTACTTAATTAGTCAAAAATATAAATTTGTAATTTTCCATGTAATTTTCTCATTATATCGGAAACTGGTTAAAAAGGAAATTCGCATTTGTTACTGTCAATATTTAAGAGCAATCGAGCAAAACTTAAAACATAACCCGAAGCAGTTCTGGAATTTTACTAATTCCATAACTTCCAAGTCGGATTATCCTACCTCTATGCGACTTGGTAGTAGGGATTCTCACAATAGCGAATCTATTTGGAATATGTTTGCAGATTACTTTGAGTCAGTTTATACACCTAGTTTTCCTTCCAACAGCAGTTTACTAAATGCACCCAATACTAATTGGGTATCTAATGCCATTTCCTTTTTTACTGTTGAAGATGTACTTAATGTATTAAATTCTGTTGACTTAAACAAGGGTCCGGGTTCTGACAACATAACGAATTATTTTGTCTTTCAGCTAAGAGAACAACTGGCTGCACCCCTAGTATATATTTTTAATTTATCATTAAATTCTGGTATTTTCCCCTCTAGGTGGAAATCGGCACATTTAGTACCAATTTTCAAAAGAGGCGATAAAAGTATCATTGAAAATTATAGGCCCATTTCTCTCTTAACTGCATTTAGTAAAATTTTTGAAAAACTTATGTATAATTTAATTTTTCTAGAAGTAAAATCTAGTATTAGTAGCACACAGCATGGATTTTATGAAAAACGCTCAGTTTTGTCAAACCTTCTGGAATTTTCGAGTTACACGTTCGATGGCGTAGACAAGGGCTTTCAAGTCGATTGTATTTATACTGATTTTAAAAAAGCGTTTGATACAGTATCTCACGATGTTCTCATAAAGAAATGCTCCAAAATAGGACTTTCTGATAAACTATGCATTTGGTTATCTTCGTATCTTAGTGATAGGTTTGTAAAAGTAAAATTTAATGGACAACTTTCAAGACCGTTTTTAGCTACTTCCGGTGTGTCACAAGGTTCTACGTTTGGCCCTCTTTTGTTCACGATATTCATTAACGACCTTTCTATAACATGTTTGATTGTCCCCATTTGTTTTATGCCGATGATTTGAAAATTTTTAGAAGAATTACCGATGGGTATGCTTCTCTTTCTCTGCAAATGGACCTTGATAAACTGCAAAACTGGTGCCTTTTAAATAAACTTGAATTGAATACTGAAAAATGTTTGGTAATTACCTTTACTAAGAAAACCCGCCCGTTGCTAGTCAGTTATTATATTGCAAATGTTAACTTAAAGAGAGTTAATCAAATTACTGACGTCGGTGTTATTTTCGACACCAGAGGAAGGGAATTCCATAATCCCGAAGTCCTAACAATATTATACAATAGTCTTGTAAGAAGTAAAATAGAATACGCTTCGCAAATTGGGAATCCATTCTACGAAATTTATAGTGAGCAAGTCGAGCGAGTGCAAAGGAAATTTACGAAGTTCCTAATTTTTAAAGCTGTACCTCATGTAGGAAGTATCCCTTATATAACTAGACTTATTTGGCATGGTTAGCTTACGGAATAAAAGGTTAGTGTTAGATGATTTATTGCTTCACAAGCTATTAAATTCTAAAATGGATACCGTTGTGCTATGTGATGTAAATTTCTATATTCCAGGTTACCTGCTCAGAAATAATCAACTTTTCTTACCTATACAGTCGCGAACAAATTTAGGTTTTGCGAATCCACTGTCCAGACTACAGCGCAGCCACGATGAATTATTCTTTAATCTGGATATGTTTTCCCTTTCCTTGAACCAATATAGATCGGGCCTCTTCAATTTGCTCAGTTGATCGTGTTTGAATTCACCACTTAAATATTTAAATATTAATTGCTGGTGATGCCTGTTTGTTAATGTCATAATTTAACGTTTTCTTATAAACTTTTGGTAAATTTCGAATTCATTACTTTTTGTATTAGTCCTACTATTATTGATGTTATTGTTTCTAGTTTATTTTGATATATTTATTATTATTCTGCACTCTCAACAGGGGGTCATAGTTGTGTTAATCGTTATCACCGATCGTAATTAGATGATGAAAAATCCCTTTTGCATCCCGCTCCTATCGATATTCGAACCCGATACCTCCCGATCCAAACGCCACAGCTTTAACCACTGAGCCGATTGGTCGGTAAATTCTGTCCTTAATTTTATGCAAACTGCCAACTCAAATAATCAAATTTATTCTGATCTTGTATTTAAAAAATCTGAAGTAAAATCTTGTGTTTTCTGGGAAACAGATTCATTGGAAATTCTAAACATAATGTCTGGTCTAAAACTGACTGGGTCGACAGGTAATGATCTGGTTAGTAATTTCTTAGTGAGAAAAATTTCGCTTTATATAGTGGATGTATTTACATATGTATATTGTAAATTCCAGTTTTTCATCTGGTATTTTTCCTCTTAAATTAAAAGAAGTTGTAAAAATTATAGGCCGATATCATTGCTCTCTATGTTTGGTAAAATTATTGAGAGCTAGCACATTCCAGAATCAGCAGTTTCTTGAATAAAACTAAATTTTACATAATAACCAGTATGGATTTAGAAAATCTAGAAGTACGGAAAATGCTTTATTGGAATTTATAAATTTGCTGTATAAGGGTCTGGATCAAAGAAAGGCGCTATTTTTGTAGATTTACAAAAGCATTTGATATTATGGTAAACCATGTTTTACTGGAAAATTTTTTCTATGCTGGTTTCTTTGGTGTTACAGTGGGTTCAATCATATTTATCTGGTCGGTCATAGGTTGTTAAAATCAACGGTGCTTTGAGTCAAGGCATCAACATTAATGATGGTGTACCGCAAGAGTCAGTGCTAGTTCCACTGCTATTTTTAATTGGTTTAAATTCTATTTTCCAAACCTGGAACCTACTATGCTAGAATTAATCCCCTTATCATAGCGAACCTACTATGCTAGAATTAATCCCCTTATCATAGCGCAAAAATATATTATAAGAGGTATGCATTTATATCCTCGTTTATCTTCAGCATCCTTTATTTCAGGAGCCACATATATTTCCATTAGGATATTTATATGTGTTCAAAACTATGAAGACTTTTTTCATTATATAGGTTAATCAGTTAAATTTCAGTACTAGTTACAATTGGAGAAATGATCAGTTTATTCGGCTACTAAAGTTTACATCAACTAATTTTCAAAATTCATTTTTAATTTTGGCTCCTAAAATTTTCAATAACCTACCAGTTGAGTTGACAATTTGTAGGAAACTTAAACCATTCGCATCTGGACTAGAAACAGTTTTGTTTAGCGATTCAAATGTGGATGATTTAATGCATTTTCAAGTGTAGTACATTTTTATCAAGTATACCTTTATAATATTTTGCTTAGTCTTTATTTTACTTACTACTAAACTAATCAATACTGGATTGTAACTAACTATCCACGGATTGTACTTTTTTAAATAAATAAATAAAATAAAAAAGATTTTTTGCTTCAAACTTTTGGATATTCCAAAATTCCAATTTTGCCTATATTAAAATTGATGAAATACTTTATATGTATCATCTCTTCTTTTCTAACACTTTTGTCTCATCATTATATCAACCTAATATTTATTTATATTCATGAAACATGAGGATTAATTGGAACAAAGAACACCCGCAAGTGACAACATCAAAAATATAATAACATTCTAAAATATTCAAAAAATTAATTATAATTTAAATAATTTATTCGAACTAACTAAACCAAAAAACCACAACACAAGAGACAGAAAGTAAAAAATAAAAAATAAATTAGCTGGACTCGGTAAGTACCTTATACTGCAGATTGTATTAATTTTTTTGTTTAGTTTTCATGTACCGTCGCATCATATATCCATATTTGATTTTGAGCCCCACTTTGTTGATGAGATTTTTTTTAGACTTTAATTTATCTGTTTATCGTGATTGTATTAACCACCCTGATGTGTACCATGAACAAAACACCAAAACTTTTAGTTCCATATTATACAGATCTTAGCACCAAGCAAAAAAAATAAAAAATAAAAATGAGATTATGGACTTTAAAGCTTTTGGAAGTGTCGTTGTATGTGGACAAGAAAAAAGTTGTTGTTCGATTATTTCATGAAAGATTTATCGAATGAGCAATCGAAAAACAAGATGATATTTATCTTAAATTTCATAAACTGATTATAAAAATAAGAAACTTAAATAAATATTTAATACGTGTTTACACTCATCCAAACATCTTTTTTTTTCCGGATTTTTCCCTCTTTTTATATCTTGTTGAAAAATAACCGAGAGTTTTCCGTTTCAATTGAATTTTAATTAATTTCAACTAACAAAAACTAAATAATTTAAAATTGTGTGCGTTACACAAATTTATTTCAACTTGTCGTTTCGTCGAACACCGCACCAAAACCATCATTTCATTCTGATTGTTCATATACATATGTATACGTATATACCAAGATCGTAAGCAAAAAAAAAAACTTTAACAAGATTTTTGTATTTTTGTTATAAATATAAGAAAATTTTCTTTTAAATTCCTCGTACAGTTAGATTTTAAAATCTAAGACACGTCCAAATTATATAAAAAAAAAAAAAATTCTTACATTTTATTTCGAATAACAATAAATTAATCAAGAGAAAGTAGTTTTTCCTCGTTATTATTGCGTTGTTGTTGGTGAATTGGTTTTCAGATGATGTTGCCCTGCCTCATGATGATGATGATGTCGATGGTGGTGGATGGAAAATATTTTAGAATGGAAACTCTGTAAGAAAAAAAAAATGGGAAAATTGAAATACATAATAATGTATAGAAATTTGTTAGCGTTTATACAAAATTTCATTTCGTTCTATAGTTGTATGTAGTATAGGACCTAAAATCTACTAGCAAAATGAAAGGCAAAAACATCGAAGGCGTACATACATAGAATATTCGAAAATGTAAGTTGGCAGCATATAACTAACAACTTCAAAAGAAAATGGACTTTTCTAAAATACAAATTTTTATTTTTCACATAAATTTAAGAAATGTGTGTGTGACGATCAAACCCAATCTGGTACGCAACAGGTTCTATTTCGTCGCTAGACTATAGTGATCAACATCTTAAGGATGTTGGATTCGGGCCTCGTCAAAAGAGACAAGAGAGGTACTTCATATGAAGATGGTTTACTTGGGGTGGCACACGAGCTTGGGGCGACGAGTAACAGTTACATAATTAATAATAATAATTTAACTACTACGATTATTCGAGAGAGAGAGAGAGAGAGAGAGAGAGAGAGAGAGAGAGAGAGAGAGAGAGAGAGAGAGAGAGAGAGAAGGCGTGAACAAAAAAGTGAATTCGCATTCCAGAAGAATACGTATTTGAAGAGTGATGGAACGGGGCGAGGAGGTATAATTAAATACGTAAACAAGTATGGAACTGTACCTTTTGAAATCGATCCCGAACACACATATGCAGAAACGTCTTCAATTTTGATGAATGACGCATAAAAGAGTCATGGAGAGCTGTAACAAATTATAGAATATAAGCGAGATTGATTTCCCAATGCTGCTAGTTAAATTCAATAATGCCAGTTTAATTTAACCAATGCAAAAAGGTCTATCAGTGTAAACTGTGCTAATAGTGATAAGTTGGAGTGATTCTTTTTGTCCTGATAACAAAGCAGCAAAACCCTAGATTTGACTCCAAATTGGACCAGCAGGAAATCCAGATTAGAGGAACTAGCTCTAGAGTTGAACACTAAGTCAACCAACAAAATAAGAAGTTGGTTCAAATGCGCGCTGAGTGATGGCATAAAATATATCGGTGCTGCTGACAGTTGGAAAAATTCATAGAGGCAGAAAAAATATTTGGATTGCAGCCCCCAGCGTTCGATGGTGAAAGGCCGATTAGAAACTGAAAAGTGCTGTTCCATATAGCAGGACATTCCAAGGCAGCAATAAATGCACGTAGTTCAAGTACAAATAGTCCCATCCCCTAGGTGACATCAATGAAGAGAAGCCCTTCAATAAACAAGAGAAATAACCAGGTTATTATAGCAAGATTACTGTAAAGCCGCCAAAGATGGTTTGAATGAATTAACAGTGTATGCTCAATTATAGATGCTAATAAATTGTGAAAGATTTACTTGAAAATTATTGCCGAACTAGAGTTGTGGTCGAGGGAAATATGGAGCGACCAGAAATTGCAGGGGCGAGAAAAATTGTAAAGAACTAATGACCGAGGCAACGGGGACACAGCGTGATTGTGCGAAGTTTTTCAATTGAAAACAACGTAGAAAAATGTCTGTCAGATACACTAGTGTGAGAGTGCGCGGCACATAGTATTGACTGGTAAAAAGGATGAAAAATGACTCTCAGCACAAATTAAACAAGTCAGGGTGGATGTAGAAGGTCTTATATTTATGGAACCAACCGATGGCAATAACATCAAACAACAGATCGTGCTGCCGGTGTTCATAACTACCTGTAATTCACTGTCTTGAGGTGAGGACAGTCAAAAGAACGATGCTAAAGGAGCAACCCTTGAAAAATAAAACTAATCCAAGATAAAACAGCGTATGCCGAAGGAAGATTGACTAATAGGTGGATCAGTCTTTGGTATGCGGATTGTGAATACCAGGCGCCCTCGGTTTTAAAAGTAGCCTTACCATGTTAACGGGCTCTGGCATGGCGGACACTAATGTTTTCTGAATTAATTAAATATCTCCCCTTTCGGCGGTTATTTATGACAATTAAACAATAGAGTAAGAAATGTTTCAACTACGGATGGAGAATCTAACGAGGTTCAATCCAGGTTGCAAGGCCTGAAATAGCAGTGGCACCGAAGGCAAGAACGAGCAGTGGCTCCGTACTACCACTGGAATAATCCTAGCAGGAGAGGAGCGGATGAGCTTTCTAATCAAAAGTGCCTAAGAGAGGACAGATGCTCGAAGACTAATCCAACTGTTGAGAAGTTCGGGATTCCCAAGAGACCCCTGAGGACCTTTTTGGAAAATAGTGATGGATTTTTCCCTCCACAGGGTAGGGGCACGTGGGCATTTATTTATTTATTAAACCTACAGTAAAGTACAATCGGTAATTAAGAAATTATGATGCAATAAACATCAAAAATTGACGGCTGATTAAGGAAAAGAAGGGCACCTCAGCCCTTAAGTTTTTTCGGTTGACAAAGTGATCAGGTATCCATTGACCCTAAAACTAAAGTATAAAATGCCACATCAGTGGATCTCTGTAGAACGTTTGCTTTGGGCACCAAAATAGTGGGCGTGTTATAAGAGCCCTGGGTAAATAGAGGACGCACATATAGAGTTATAGACGGAACTCAAAAAACTAGTAGTAATCAACAATATTAAAATATAGAAAGCATTTTGAAGTGGTGATCTTAGTTACCCATCTCAAAGGATGATAATAAAAGTAAAGCAGGTAGCAAAATGTACCAAAAAATCTGTGCCATTTGCGAAGCAGTGAAATAAGCGGTATAGAGACTGTGGAAATATGCATACTTACCTGGAAGCGCTTTAGATAGAGTCACTTTAGAGAAGGACGAGAAAGTAATTTTGAAGTTCTTACATGAAGAAGTACTAAGAAGTATTTTCATAAATCATAATATTTTTAAGAAATTATAATTATTTCTGCTTCCAATAATGCCTGAATATTCTGATTTGGTAATTCACCAAATTATAAATATTAGAATTATAACAACTCGTATAATGAGTTTACTTTTTATTAGTCAATCCATGTGGCTATTCTGTATTCTCCAAAAATGTAAAAATAGGAAACGTCTTCTCTAGTAAGCAAAATATTTTCATATAAGATTAACTTTCAATTGCGCTAATGGATCGTGTTGAGATTTATATGATTGGAAGAGATAACTCCCGAATTAATTTTCGAATATTTTCCGGTGTAGAGCTAATAGTTGTGAAAATACTGTAAAATCAGTTCAAGATTAGATAGCGAAAAGGAGCCCAAAATCTCGCAGATCAATTTTCACGCGTAACCACGCTGGAAGATGATGAATATTGTGTTGAGGATATTTTTTTTGAAGAGAAACTGCAAGTAGCAAGGGCGATTCGAAGTTGCTAGTGGTTATTTGAAATGTTTTAAGACAAAGTAAGTTCTTGCAATTTACTAGAGGGCTATGCTATAGTCAATCCACCGCCCACCCCAATTGATTTAGAATATTACTTAGCTTAAGTATAAGGGTTTTAGCCTACATATCTCACTAAATTTGTTAAGGGGTACCATAGGGCAGAAGAATACGCTGAGAGGACGTGCAAACGTTGGCCTACTGGCAAAGAGTTCCAGGTCTACGATGGGCAATGAAATTTATGTCACGTTTATCAGTCAGAGTAAAGAGGTAACTTGAACTTAAGAAATCTGAGCTGAGGCCTGCGGTGTAGGGAAAGGGGGCGGGGATTGCAGAGGAGGGGGGGAGGGTTATGACGGTTTTCAGGACTTATCATAAAACAACCTAAAAATATGAGAAAACAAAACACAGTGAGGAATTTGAACAATGATAGTTTTGTGAAACGTATTCTATGGATGGATGAATTGCACCTTCTATAACTCCTCGACCCAAACTTGGTATTAGGGGATTGTAGGGGAGATGATGGCGAATTAAATAAAACAAAATAAAAATTATAACGGTTTTTTTTAGAAAAACTCAATTTTATAATAATATTTTATTTTTTATTTTAAAGCATCATAGCTCTCAAACAGATGCAGATGCAAGATAACTATCTAAATCTTAATAATAGCGTATATAATTATCATTCAAATAAGACTAAGTTGGTTGCTCTCCGACGAATATTTTGGAAGTTACAGTTTAATATTTGGGTGTACTTTTTTTCTGAACCAAGTTTTTTAAACACCCTGTATCTCAAAGGATATCAAAAATGGACCCCCTCCCCTCTCCCAATACGATTTTTTCCTCAGAATGACCCAAGGAATCACTTCTTGACGGATTAGCATCCCAAACCCGGACACCCTGTATAAACGTGTGTGTTAATTATTTCGATCGTGTGATATTACTAAAATGGCTGCTAACTTAGAAACATTGCGTTGTGTTCGTGGTACATTCAAAGCGTTATTAACAAGGTTGGCTACGTTCGCAACAACATGTGCTGAAAATATTCAGGGAAGCAACCAGGATGAAATCAAAATAAAACTAAATCGTGCATATGAGTTAATGAATCTAGTAGTCAATGTTGAACGAGAAATGTTCAAATTAAATTCCGAAGAGCCTTCTATAATGGATTTGATAGAAGACAGTTACTATTTTATTTTAAGGCAATTAACCGGCTGCGTCCGTAAAACAAGTATGACTGAAAATGTGCAATTGAATGTAGTACCAGTGAAACCACTCTAAATAAATCACAATTATCACCAGTTGATATCAGGCTACCGAAAATTAGTAACTATACCGTTTTTTGAAGGGAATTATTTAGAGTGGCAGTCATTTCATGAGATACATTGCACTATGATACATGAGAAGGAAAATTTAACTCCATGTTAAAAATTTCAGTATCTTAAGTCGTTTTTGAAAGGGGATGCCCTCGCGCTTGTGCGAAATTTCAATGTTACCGATGCAAATTATTTAGAGGCATTTAAAAAAATTGTGTAAAAGATTCGATCGTTAACGTCACAGTGTTATAGTGCTTATATGAATTTGTTTTTAGGTCAGCCAAATCTTCATCAAGCCAATGCCACCAGTATTCGCAAATTAGCAGACGTAACGGACGAAGTAATGAGAGGATTAAAGGCTCTAGGCTCAAATGCTGAATCACGCGATCCGTGGCTAGTCCACCTGCTAGTCAACAAACTAGACTCAGAAACAAAAGGCTTATGGGCCCAATATACCGCCGAGAAGGATTTTCCACAATTGAGCGAGTTACTAGATTTTTTTAGCAAACGGTCAGACGCATTGGAGCCATTGAAAGCTGCTGACAATTTACCGAGTAAAAACCAGTACATATTTGCCGCCGATTTGTCGCTTGTGGTGATTTGGAAAGGATGTATCGTCAAATTTGGTTGAGTCATGAAGACAATAAAGAACTATAAAATATTCTTTGGCTAGTCAACCAGTCCAAAGTTATCAATTAAATACCGCGCGACGTACTCTCGTTGAAATAGCTAATCGTATTGAAACCCATCATCCGCGCACTGCAAGTTATTCGACTTGACTTTCATATTGACGATATGTTGTCATACAGTTGCAAAAATCAGTGTAAGAAGTTAAGAAAGTATTGGCAGAATATGGATTCAATCTGAGAAAAATCATATCGAATGTTCCAACTGTTGAAGACATTATTGTAAAGGATAATACATTACAAAATAGACAGATACGGGAAAATGAGGAATCAGCCAAGATTCTGGGGTTATATTGGAATCCTATACAAATGATTGCTTCAGCTGTAGTATGGCGCTCGATGAAATTCCAAGGCTAACGATATGATATTTATTATCAGAATCAAGCAAACTGTTTGATCCGTTGGGATTACTATCTCCGATTATTATTCGTGTTAAAATTCTATTCTAGGAATTTTGGCGCCGGAGTATTGAATGGTATGAACAGTTACCGCAGGATATTAAAAACTCATGACAAAAGATTCGTCTTGAAGTGATGAACGTGGACAAGGTGATAATTCCCAGATGTATGAATACACAATATAATTTCACACATCTTCACGCGTTCTGTGATTCAAGTAGCGAAGCGTATGCAGCAGCCATATATGCAGTTATTCCAGGTATTCAAAGTAGATTGGTAGCAGCAAAAAGGAAAGTGGCGCCAATAAAACCGATTCATAGCATTCCGTGTTTAAAACTATTGGGCGAAGTTCTATTATCAAAACTGATGGCATCAGTTACCCAAGCTCTTCAAATAAACCCAACGCAGGTAGAAATGAAATTAACAAAACACGTCTTTATGTTCTAATAAAACCGGTTATACTGAGCATTATTGAAAGGTACAATAGTTGTCATACAATGAGAAATGTCATGGGCTACATACTACGGTATACACATAATTTGCAAACACCGAGATGTAACAAAAACGATAGAATTATACTGGAGTACTTAATCATGCAGAATTGATAGAGGCGGAAAATCATATTTTACGAGCTATATAATTGCAATCGAACTAACTCAACTGAGGCAACAATCCCAAATTTCGTCAAAAAGTAAATTGATCAACCTAAACCCATCTATCGATCATGATGGTATGTAATGTGTTGGTGGCCGAATACAAAGATCAATATTACTATTCATCGTAAAGCATCCAGTATTATTGCTATCTATGAGCGTCGTTGCACGAGCAATAGCTAACGATTTACATAACTTTTATCGTCTTGCGGGGCCAGGTCTATTAACAAATTTAGTACGATATAAAACTTAGCAAGGTCCGTAACACACAGCTGTATCAATTGTATCCATCAGCGTCCAATTCTGCGTCGAGTACAATTTTCGTTTCCATTTCGTAACTCAGCTGTTGATTTTGGCGGTTCCTTTAAAGTACAAATGATTAGGCGTTATGATTAGTATGCTATGATTTAACCAAGGATAGTTTTCTGGGAGCATTGAATAGATTTATCGCTCGCAGAGGTATTTGTGACATCATATCAAGTGATAATGTCATTAACTATGTCGGTGCTAATAACTTCCTAAATACACTATACACGTTTATAAAGGCTAATAATAATAATATTGCATCTCACCTTAATAGATTTAAAATAGAATGGCGATTCAACCCACCAAATTCACCTCATATGGGGGGACTATGGGAATCAGCTGTTAAACAAGCCAAAGTACACATGAAACGTGTCATCGGACTTCACATTCTACATATATCATGCAGATCGAAAATGACATAATAAGCGAGCCTAGGCGGTTCTGGTGTTACATGGAGTACAAAAAAAAATTTGTGGTTATCCGGTTCAAATGTATTTCAATGGTATAGTTTCAAATGATAACTTAGCGACTTGTAATCTGTTTGCTGAATTTTTTGAAGGAATTATGGTAAGAATAACACAAGTTGCTCTTTGATTACTTGTGATAAGACAAGTATTAACTAGAAATTAACTTTAGCACATTAGGAGGTCTTAATACCTTTAAATTAGCTATATATTGTAAAAAGGTGGCCGGACCTGACGGTATCCCTCCTTGTTTCATGTTGAGTTTCGCTGATATCCTTGCGGTTCCGTTGTCAAAGATTTTTAATCTGAGTCTTCATCTGAAATTATCATCGATTATTCCAATTTTTAAGTCTGTTTCACGTAGCGATGTTCGAAAATACCGTGGAATTTCTTTACTTTCAAGCATCCCGAAACTTTTTGAAAGCCTAGTTAATGCCCGATTATTTTTTATAATTAAAAATGTTATAACGATAAAACGACATGGTATCTATAAAGGTCGATCTATACGATTACAAATCTCGCGATCTTTAATAATCATGTTACAGTGACGGTCGAGTTAGGTTTCCAAACGGATGTATATTGTATACAGATTTCAGTAAGGCATTTGATAAGGTAGACCACGATTTGTTATTTAATAAACTCTATCAGTTAGATTCAATTCAATTACCAGTGCAATGGATACGATCATATTTGACTGGTAGAAAGCAGTATGTTAAAAATAATTAACGACTTCATTTCTAGAAAGTTTTTAGCATCGTCTGGAGTACCAAAAGGTAGTCACCTGGGACCATTCCTTTTTAATATTTTTGTGAATGACGTGATTGGTTGCCTGTCTAACTCAGAAGTAAAATCTATAAAACTGTTAGGGATATTTCTGATGCCGTATCATTTCAAATTGGTATAAATAATTTCGCTGAATGGTGTAGTATAAACTCCTTACGTCTTAACATTCCTAAATGCAAAACTATGACATTTATAAGAAGTAAGAATATTATGTTAACCGACTATATATAAGCGACGAGGTACAGGTAGAACGGGTTTCTGTAATTCGAGACTTAGGAGTACTTTATTCACCTAACTGGTTTTTTAATTTTCATATTGACAGCATCATTGTAAAAACTAATAGTATATGTTAGGCTTTTTGAAAAGACAATGGCGGGATTTAGAGATCCATGCATTTGTTAGATCCCATGTTGAGTACGCTGCTGTCATTTGGTCGCCCTTTTATCATAACTATTCGGATAGGATCGAAAGCATTCAAAAGCGTTTTCTTAAATATGCGCTTCGCTTCTTGCCTCATGACGGCCGTGTCCCGGATTACATATTGCCACCGTATAATGGAAGAAGCCAGTTATTAGCTCTTGAATCGCTTAGTTCTTCTAAAGCTTTATTCGTTTTATATACCGTCTCATAATTTGAGAAGACGTGAGTTTTTGCAGTTACCTAATAGAATTACAAATTACGGGAAAAATGAATTGATCTACAAATCGACACTTCTGTTGAACTCGGTTAAAAATTTGTTCGGTTTTAAAATATCGCGGAAGGTTTTTCAGGGAAACATTCCCGATTATTTTTAAATTTTACTTCATGGTTTATTCAAAAATAACTTTTGATTGTATTTTTTGTTAACGAATATCGATCAGACATATGTTTTATACTGTTGATCTAAATAAATAAATTTTCTGTCAAAGACTGCAACATCTAGGAGTGAGAACGGCCGGTAGTATTATCAGGTTCATTAACAGCCTGAATACTGGACGGATAACTTAGCAGGGCTTGGAGCACCAAAAATCTTTTAGGTTGCAGTGCGAGGCGGCCTAAACGCCATACATGGCTCTACATTATTAATGATATGTAATTTGTATGTAAAATTTCCTACGTGGTTTTTGACGATAATTATTTCGAATAAATTATTTCGAATCAATAAATTATTTTATCGTCATATATACTCGTACACATTTTACAAAAATTTGAATGACTCGCCCATTTTTGAAAACAACTTCAAACGGTTACATGACAACCATTTCCAAATAAACCAAATTTTCGTCGAATCACACTTTGAATACCACCCTTTTTCGTGTTGATATTGCAATCTATCAATATAATTAGAAAAAAAAAAAATTGAAATTTTCAATATTTTCTTAAACAGAAAACAACAACAACAAAAATAATTAATTGAAATTTCGCCTGTTCATAGAAAATTCATTTTTTTTTGTTTTACAATTTTTAATTTTATTTTTGTACCATCGTACTTTAAAGTATTTTGCCATCTCGTTTTACTTGCCCATCCACTTGATGTTCTTGCCAAATTGTTTGCTTTCTTTTTGTATTTCATCGGACATTTGAAAGAAATGAAAATGGAAAAACGAACAGCAACAAAAAATTTACAAAAAAAAAAAAAAATCTTCAATATAAAATATTAAACGAACCAACCCCTTTTCTTTCTTTTTTTGTCCACTCAAACCGCTTACCAAATTCGTATGTACAGAAAATAAATGTGCGTGTACCAAAACAACACACGAAAAACAAACTCGAGTGGGTGGTTTTTTATCAGTATTTTGGTCAATACGCTTTTTTTTTTTTGTATATATATTATGTATTTTGGAAAATAGGCAAAAATGGAAAATTCAGCAAAAGCATAAAGAAAAGAGTTGAGAGAGTTAATACATTGAAATACAGAATTTTGTTTTTTTAAGTCGATATTTTAATATTGTTGTTGTTTTTGCTTTTTTATTTATTTTCTTGGTGGACTTTCCCCTCAATTTCGTTTTCCATCCCACAAACTTTCTCATCATTTTCCAATTTTTTTCTGTTTTCATTATTTAAATCTCCATTATCATAACTCCTTTAAAAAAAATAAAAAAAGCTCATATAAGCTGAAGGCTTTCACTTTTTTGTACATTTTTCTCTAGAAATTGGGATTTTTTTTTTTTTAATTCTAAAAGATGATGAGGAAAATATACGAGTATCTAGTTAGTATCTACACAACCCCTTCGCTTATTTTATACAAACAGAAAAAGCATTGTACATACTATTTAATTCACGTGCACACCAGTGAAGTATTTAGTGGTAAATTGTATTAAAGCAGTAACGAATAGAAATTTCCACCCTATATAGTGCGGCCCTGGAAAAATGTCCATTGTATGGAACAGCATGGACCTAATTTAAATTTTTTTTTTATTTCCAGAAATTTTCTTTTCTCTTTTACATCTCTGTTATACAAAGAAAATTTGTTGGAATATTTTTATTTTAATACACGCATACAGTCATGAAGAGATGGACATGTACAGTTTATGGATAGGGGATTTTTATTTTTCAATTTTAACATATACACACACACACACACGCAGAAGAAAAATGGAAAATTTTAAATAAAATACGAAAGATGAACAAGAAATATGTATGTATATTGTATAGACTCGTATATACAAACATACGACATACACAGAGAATCAGTTTTCCTTTGGTCGATATGAAAGAGTTTTTTATTGTTGTTGTTGTTGTTGGTGTTCGAGAAAATTAGAAAATATCCTTGAATTCTGGGTTAGATGGGAAAAGTATGTTTATCGAACGGCTAAAAAAATAAAAAATCGAAATCGATGTCGTGTTGTATCATTGATTTTGAGATAATTTTGGATATGATGAAATGCAAGGCGGTTTCCTTTTCGAACGTCCCTAATAAGCTGAATGGATAAAAAGGCTAAGCTTCAGTGCATAAATATGTTGTATGTTAGTGCGTTCATTTTGATATTAGTCTGATTTTCAACTGGAATTCTCTATAATTCCGAATATCAAACTTAGTAATTGAAACAAAAATTCCCATCCCTCTTTTCAATGACACAATATAGAAAACACTACAAAGCCAAACGAGGAAAACTAATAAGCTGCTTAAAAAGTTCAATCGGAAGTTTCACCTTTATTCTATAAAATTATCGATACATGCAAGTTAACACTAACAATAGCTGCATTTCTTAACGCATAGTGATCCGGATCAGATTAAATTTTATATGTGAAGCAACAACAACACTTGATCCAACATTCATTTTGGATCACAAATGGTGATCTAAAAATTAGTTCAGCTATTAAAATGTAGTTGAACAATATTTTATAAAGCGACAAACGATAAGATGAATACAGTACGAGTATGAAGAGGAAGATTCAAAACAAAACGAGACAAAAAATTGAAATTTGATGTTTGTTTGTTTTACGTATTTTGGTGTCGTTTCATGAGACATGATCTGATCTGGATCAGATCAAACGTTAAGAAATGCGGCTATTAATGTCGAGTCAACACAACGTGATTTTTAAGCCACGCGAAAAATTGTTGAATTAACCCAATGTGTGTTGTGTCCGGTTAAAAGATAATAGTTTTTTAATGAAATTCTTTCTATGTAGTTTTCCATACATTTTGTGCAACTTCAACTATTTTTATTGTATACGGTTCTCCAATAAGAGGTTTCATTTTGAATCGCCTGCTATTTGGGCAGCTGTCAATTTTGAAGCGGTCATCTTTTGATATTTGACAAGTAAAAACTACGCCATTACTAAAAATGGTGAAAATTTTGCAGTCACAGTTCGCCAAACTAAAGAACTTTATGGTCGTCGTGAAGCACCTTCTCGGCCGGAAATTTGAAACTGGTGAAAAAATTTGAGCTGTTGGGACAAGTTAGTCAAGAACAACTGAGAATATTGCTGCTGTAGCCCGTAGTGTTGCAGAAAACCCAGGTTTGTCGATTCCTCGTCGATCTTTGGAATTAGATATTCCACAAACAACATTACACCGTATTTTGCGTAAAGACTAGCATAGGTCTTAGGGCTTTTAAAGTTCAGTTAACGCAAGAACTCAAGCCCGTCGATCACCATAAAAGTCGTATCTTCGCTGATTGTTTCCTTCAAATGCATTAAAATGATCCGGATTTTCATCGAAAAATCATCTTCAGTGATGAGGCATATTTTCACCTCGGAGGCTACGTTAATAAGCAGAATTGTCGCATTTGGGGCTCAGAAAATCCAAGAATGATTGTTGGAAAGCCTCTCCATCCTTAACGTGTCACTGCTTGGTGCGAATTTTGGGCTGGCGGTGTGATTGGACCTTACTTTTTCGAAAATGAGGCTGGTGGAACTGTTACGGTGAATGGATTGCGCTACCGAGCTATGTTTAATGATTTTGTTATGGCCAGAATTGGAAGATTTTTTCAGCAAGACGGCGCTACGTGCCACACAAGCAACGAAACAATCGCAATTTTGCCAGAAAAACAATAGTCCACCGACATCTTGTGATTTAACACCTTTAGATTTTTTTCTTTGGGGCGACGTGAAAGATAAGGTCTATGCCAAAGCTCTACAATCGATTGAAGACCTTAAAGATGGAATTCGTGAAGTTATTGAGGACATACAGTCGCAAATGTGCGAATTGGTCATGAAAATTTTCATGAAAAGGATATGGTGCTGCAAGCGTAGACGTTTCGGCCATTTGGCTGATATCGTTTCCAAATGTTAATGGCATACCTTCCTCTTTACAATGAAATAAACATTTATTAATTTCTCTTAAAAAATACTCGTTTTTTTTAATATCAAAATGAAACCCTCTTTCTTATTGGAAAACTCTGTATAAAATGATAAAATATTTTTGTAAGTTTTTAGTTTTAACTTTGATTTTGAGAAGTTATTTTTTTAAATCATCTCGCGCTTCACTCGTTAACTTGCACCGAAACAGGGGTCAGTCGGAAAAGTTATTATTGTGAAATTATTTTAAGAGTGTAGCAAATACTATTATTATTATTATTAGTGTTGTAGGCCATGTGGGCGTTTAGCCACCTCGCACAACGACCTAAAAGATCTTTTGTGCTTCCAACCCCCGCTTAATTATCCGTCCAAAAGATGAAAGATTACAGAACTGGTAGATTAGTCTACTTAGCTTTGGTCCCCCCTCCCCCTCTAGTAGACGCCAAACCACCCTAGCAAATACCATACTACGGTGCTTAATAAAAAGTGAAAGCCCGTAACAAATATTAAACTATAACAACAATTATAGAGTGCAAATCATAGTTAAATCTCACCGCAGTAAGCCGATAGTAGATATTAACACTAACAGCCAAAAAGGAAGACTACGTATCATTCGATGCACACACGACTGGTTTCAAGTGTAAAATCACAGATGTGTACAATCACTTCGGTGAAGTGTTAGATGGCGATACTGATATCGTTTTGAATTTTTCAAAATATTTTTATATTTAAATTCGCCCAAAATTCGCCTAAATGTCATGCCATAATTTATTACTAACCGTTCTGAAACCATATTTTTCACAATTTTGATCAGTATGAACATCAGTAAATTTGATTCTTGTTCGACAAAATTTATTTTTTATTGTAGATTACAATATTGAATTCCAACCAGCCAGAGTTCCACCTAAAATGTTTCTTTTAGTGCTGAGTGTCACGCAAATACTGCTTTTGGCTGTAAAACTCCCACCAAAGTAGGTTTTAGTATGTAGCTAAATTATAAATCGAGAGTTCATTCACCGCTTGCAAAAATGTTGTATCGCATCTAAAATCAAACATAAAGATTCTACTTTTACGTACTATTGGTTTTCAAAAGATCATCTTAACTTTTTTGGATTAGGAATTTCATAAAATCAAGAGCCCATTCTCTGAAAATCATGCGAATATATTTGGCATAAATAAAACTTAACAACGTGCAATTCAATACCAAGCGCCAGTCATTAAACACCACGAAACATTATGCAATACAGAATCAGTTCGCCAATAATTCCGAAAGATGCATAACTAAAACGTCAAACATGCACTCCTTCACTCTAAAATTCGAATATCTCAAACGATAGGGAAGTCCAGGCAACATCTAAAACTCAACACTGCCATCAAAAATTAAAATCAGGATCCTCAACAATATCGGTAAAACTCAAATACATACATATATTAGAAAATGTTTACGCCATTCTGACGCCAAATTCAAATAGCTCTAAAATGATACTAGTATCAAAGATGTCCAATATTTTTACAACTATTCTAATGCATTTAGTGAGCGCCAACTAATAAAATAATTAGGTAGCCATTTTAGCACGATATTGTTTTGTTACTCTGTTATAGAAGTAAGGAAATCAGCTCTCATAGATTGAGAAAATATGAAGCCCGAATAAAATTAAAATGCCGGATAGAAACTTATTGCATAAATATTTGACAATCAACAGATATTCGAAAAAACTTTTTCCATAAAATTACCATTTCTTGTTGAGTACCTGTTTAGGAAATGGAATCCTGCAAATCAAACAAAATATTCGAAGTGGTTTAGTTTTTACTATTTCCCGAAAATTTACAATATATTAAATTGTTCTTTGGTTAATCAAAGATGTTGAATGTGCCTTTAATAAGATAAATAAAATTTTGTTTGTTGGGCGCATCTAAATTGCAATGCAGGCTACCAAGAGATCACGATCTACCGGTTGGAAATCACTCTTCAAATTTTTACATTCAAATCATTTGTATCCTGAGCGAGACAATAATAAAGATATAAACGGAGCCTTCAATCTGAGTTTAGCTAGCAGTTCCGGACATTTGTGAAATCGGCTACCTAAAATTATGATATTTCTTAATTATCCAATTCACAAGAATATGTGCTGTACGTGGTACTAACATTACAAATAAATAAAATTTTTATTGGTAAATAATGTTGGTGCTGTTTACAGAATATTTTCTTGTGAGTATGGGAATTCGTTTTAGATTACCGCTTTCTCTTTAAAGCGTTCTTGTTTGCCACAATTATTCAGAACTTCTAGTAAAGCTTCTGCTTAATTATCCCTCTAGTCAATATTTAATCTCTTAATGAATCTGATAATGCTGCCGGCAGGTACGAGATCCAAGCTCATTGCTCTACCTTTTAGATGTTTACTGTAGGAAGTATTTCTATTGGAAAGACAGTAGCATTGGTTCCCAAGGACTTCGAGAGGGCAGTCCCACTCCCGTATATTCCTAGCCCCTGCCCCGATTTCCGTTTTGATTTTACTGTTACGAGTTGCTGAGAATTGAAAGTCACCTGTAGGTCACTCATCTTTACTACAGGAAGGCTAAATAAAATTGGAGGGTGCCTGGTATCCAGAGTCCGCATATTTTGTATTGATTAACAATACAATATTTGATTAGATTATTGTTTTTTGTCAAGGTTTTCCTCCTTTAGCGCCGTACTTTAGTCTGTGCCAAAAGGTCACATTCATTTGATTCAAGATTTTACCACCTCCTCTAACGTTGATTGCCTTTCCTACAGACGGAATGTGGAGGCTTACTAACCTTCTTCTAATATTTTCAAGGTTTGTTGTCTGTGAAGTCAAATGCCTAGCATGTTCCAGAAGTACAAACCCAATATTAAAAATAGAATCCTTGAATATTGAACTCCACATTCCATATCAATCCTTACGTGCTGCCATTATTCCCTTCGTAATGTTGTATGTTATTGCATATTAAGACACTTTAAGCAACAAAAGCGCAAATATTTCAAAAAAAAATTAAAAATATTGTGAATATTAAAAACATGCACCTGCATTTCATTCTGTTCATCCGAGCATTTCCTTTTGAGGAGCAGTTTTGAAGAATCAAAATCTTTTTGATTTGACAAGGGCATCCGCAGGGGTCACTTCAGTTTAAAGAATCTCCATCTGCTGAAAGGAAGCATAAAGGAAGTTCGCACACATGGAGGTTTTAGAAATATGGGGAAGATTACATTTAAACCTCGGTTAAACCAAAGTAGGCTTAGGTCATATTAGACGAGCAACACCTTCAGTGTCGCTATAAACTGTTGAGAGCAATGGATATGTGCAAACTTAGAGCGTATTATTTTTCAACTACAGCAAAAGCCAGAACATTCTTTCATTTGATGTTTTGTAATATAATGTGCGACGCTTAGAATCTAAATTATTAAATTAAATTAAATCATATTATGCAGCATAAAATGATTAATTATGATAAAATTAACTGTTTCAAGCATAAAATATAAAATAAATATTTACAGAGTAGGTTAAAAAACAGTTACTACAACTATTTTTGAATTTATACATCTATTGAACCGCGATATTTAAGGATTCAATTCACTAAAACAATGTAATTTTGCGCTAATCTAATTTATTGAGCCGATGGCGACTCTTAGTTTTTCAAAAACATGACTAATAAAATTGTTGAAGACTTGGAGTACTTACCTTCTGAACCATAGAAGTCACTAGCTTCAAACCAAACTAAAAGTAAGCTCTGTTCAATCTCTTTCAGTAAATAATGTTCTGCTTTTACCTAGACCTGACCAGCTTCTTTATAATACACAACATTGACGTAGTTCTACGAAAGTAAATGCAGCTAACCTCCTGAATTTTTCAGGCACTATTCTGGTTTTCCCGGGGAATTGGGAATTGGGAAATGATTTATTGTGACTTGTTTTAGTGTATTTTGGTATCAATTTTTTTTCAAAGCATACTGTGGTGATTGGCATTTTATTCCAGTTTTGGAAAAAAATGATTTCATTTCAAAGCAATTTTGTTGTTTATTTTCTCTAAAAATTTTGTTGGAAATTACACAGTAGGCAGTAGTCTGAAAATGGAATTATTTTTTTCCAAAATTTGAACAAAATACCAATCGCAACAGTATGCTTTGAAAAAATGATACCAAAATACACTAAAACAAGTCACCATAAATCATTTCCCAATTCCCAATTCCCCGGGAAAACCAGAATAGTGCCACTGGGGCCCTATTCTCGATTCCACATCCATTTTCACCATGTGGACATCTCTCAAAATTCCCTTAATAGTTCCTTTGGTATTTTTCCCTATGTATATTCCACATGCAACCAAATATCCTATTCTTGAATCATTCGGCATTTTTTATTCACCACTCAGTGCGTTGAATTTATTTTTGATAATTGATGTTTTGGTTTATTTTATACAACGAATTTTTGTAATTTTACCAAAGCAGCAATTGTTAATAAAGTCAACTAAATATGTTTAATGTTTGCAATGTTTTTTTGCTATTATGCCAGTCCATTTTTTAAGAATTCTTTTTTTAATTTTTTTTTTATAGTACTGACATGAAGGGTGGGTCGGCCCATGGATTCCGCACTCTCAACAGGGGGTCATAGATGTGTTCATCGTCATCACCGATCGTAATCAGATGATGAAAAATCCCTTTTGCATCCCGCCCCTATAGAGATTCGAACCCGGTACCTCCCGATCCAACCGCCGTAGCTTTAACCACTGCGCCGTTTGGTCGGTTAATTCTTTTTATGTTATCATGAATTTTGATATAAAAAAAATTTCGAAATGATTTTTTATTCACAAAATAAAAATTTTGCCTTTTTATTCACAAAAAGTAAATCAAAAATCTACGTAATTATTGAATTTTTCGTACATGGAGAATTTTTTCCACATACTTATACCCATTCGGAAATATTCCCTTAGTACCGAAAAAATTCCATATAGGGAATTCAAGAATACATGAAATAAAATTTCGGAAGGTTTTTGTGAATTTTGACAGATTTCCACATGTAGAAAATGGATGTGGAATTCGAGAATAGGGCCCCAGGGGCTCGAATTCCACATCCATTTTCTACATGTGGACATCTGTCAAAATTCACAAAAACGTTCGGAAATTTTATATCATGTTGGAATTCTTGAATTAATGGAATTTTTTCGGTACTAAGAGAATATTTCCGAATAGGTATACCTAAGTAGGTGGAAAAAATTCCCCATGTACGAAAATGTCAATAATTACGTAGATTTTAGATTTACTTGCTGTGAATAAAAGTTCGCAAAATTTTTGCTTTGTGAATAAGAAATCATTTCGAATTTTTTTTATATCAAAATTCATAATAAAATAAAAAGAATTCATCAAAAATGAACTGACATAGCAAAAAAACATTGCAAACATAATGGTGACCTTATTGACAATCGCTGCTTTGGTAAATTTACAAAATGGCGTTGTATAAAATAAAACAACATGTTTTTGCTGAAACAAAACCAATTTTAGATTTGCGTAAAACAAAACCAATTCATATAGAACATAAATAAAATTGTTGTTCTTGCTTCGGATAATTCCAAAACAGTTAAATCAATTTAAACCATAAACTTCACCAAAGCAATACAACAAAGTTTGTTTAACCAAGATCAAAATAAATAAAATTTTGTAAATTTTATGTCTCGCTGGCAAACCACCAAAAATAAATTCAACGCACTAAGAAATTTGACATATGATATTTTTTTCATTTCTCCTTTAGAAGCAGCTCAAACCACGAATCAATAAGAACATTTCGGAAAACAATATTTCTGATAAAAAGGAAAACAGTACAAATCTTCATTGTTTAATTTAATTTTTATTTTTTGCGTAATTCCTACTTTGTACGGTTTAAAGAGAAATTTTAATAATAAAAAATTGAATGAAACATTCTGAATTTTTTGTTTAATTTTCCAATATTCATTGTACTAAAAATGCACCAACATTTTTTTTTTCGCTGTCGCTAGTCGGTTAGTCAGCCGTGATTTATTCATCACCCGCCGGGAATCTAACCTGGAACCTCCGCAGCTTAAACCAAGCATGCTAACAACAGTCCACTAGGGCGGGATCAATAAATTTGGTTTTGTGTATATTTTGAACAATTTCAAGCAATGACCTTCAGAATTTTGAAATATTAAATATAGATGTTTGATTGTACCATAAATAATATTATACAAAAATACATGTACATTTTGTATATTGCACTACAATAATACGTAATGCGTTAGAGACGAGTAGGCCAGGGGATGTTTACTAACCTTGCATTAATTTAGGCGATTACCAAAGTTATGTACATTTAAATACGGCCGAGGCGACCTCTGGAACTTCACCGAATTAAAATTTGTTTCGTGTGATTTTAGTACTATATGTATTGTACTATTTATACTATGCCCTATACTATACAGATAAAAGGGGTTTCCGTACGCTGGAATACCAGGTCATCACCTTAACACACAGAAATATGACAGTGGATGAATTCTATGCATATAATAAAGTCAAAACGGAGTACTATTCAGCTGAAACAGTTTTGGTTGAAACATACAGGAATATAGCTTGAGACATTTTCGTTCGGGGATTATCTATTAATATTGATCTAAGATGCTTATAATTCAAAAACAATTAAGCACGTACGCATCCTGTCTAGAAATGCAAAACCTGAATTTCAGAAACTTTCCAATACACAAAAGAAATATCAATAACGTGGTAAAAGCTAAAATAAATCAAATTTCATACATACCAACTCACCAATTCTGCGAACAAACGATGGTAAAATATACAACACCAAAATCGCCAAATACCATATGTCAACTAAAATCCAAAGCAACTTATCACCGCCAACACCAAACAATCCTAAGCCACCAATGTAAATGGATATTGACACATCAATACAAATGAGACAGGTAAACTACATAAACCGCCCAACTAATCAGGATAATCCAATGGCAAAACGAAATTATTCTCACCGTTGTAAACCAGTGGGACAACATAGGATCAACTATATAGAAACGCAACCAGAAAAATACTATTAGGTATAACCAATTGGTCAACGACAATAAGGAAGATGAAATATCCAACCACCAGTATAGGAAAGATAATTTTGAAAACGGCAATATCTGGTTTTATAAAAATTTTGTAAAACCAGAATTAGCTAATAACGCCATACCAACTAAGGTTCAATTTTAACATAAGATCAGCAGGAGATGACATCGGAATCAGTGAGAAAATTGGCGTACAATTATTCAAAAGTATTGGCATCAACAACACTATATTGAGTCCTTTATTCTACCGGGATTAAAATCATTTGATGGCATAATAGGAAACGCACATTGAAGGAACTCGAAGCAATAATTGACAGAAAAATAGCATGTTAATATTAACACCAGAATTCCAATACGAGAAAAACCATCACTTCAAGCAATAACATGGAAATCCGGGATAGCCATCTTTCAGCAGAAACAAAGAAGCATCTCCAACCAATAGTATCAACATTTAAAATTTTTTTCGGGCCTATAAACAACATAGAAATAATATATAGATACTGGGGTACGAGCCGAATTTAAAATAATTCCGGATGAACCAGCAAGTCATATCCCTATACCCTTACAGCATGAGACAGGAGGTGAATAATAAATAATCAAGCTCTTAACAGACGAAATCATTAGACCAAATCTGGTTTATTGAGATGAAGTTGAATGCCTCACCAACAAAAACATATAAAATGATCATAGTCTTCAAAAGGCTGAACGCCATCACAATATCAAACTCATATCCGATTCCAGATACATCCAATACATTACCAAATTTTGGAGGCTCTATATTTTTTACAACCAAACACCTAACGTCGGGGTTCTACACGGCTTCCATTTGGCTTGAAGAATGCCTGAGTCAGTTTTCAAAGGATGATTGACGATGTTTTAAAAGGATTATGTTATACGTATACATAGACGGCATCATAATCTTTAGCAGAAAAACAGAAGAGAAACATTTATTGAACACCAAGAATATCTTCTCTTGGAGAATTGTTGGGCTAGCTCATCATAAATAAAGGTATCAAATCTAATCCTAAAAAAATTTCTAAAGTCATTAGCGTGTTATTACAGGCGTTATGTACAAGACTTCGCAAAAATAGCCAATTCACTGATATGCATTACAAGAGGAGAGAATGCACCAACAAAAGCAACCCAGTTCATAAAGGTACAAATCAGCATGATCAAGGAAGAAATTCAAGAGCTACTATGTGCTTCACGGATATATTAATCTTTCCGGACTTCAATAAGCCGTTCCTTATGACAACAGATGTTTCAACATTAGCAATCGGCTCAGTACTGTCCCAGGTGGTATCGGCAAGGACAGGCTCATCACCTACATCTCTAGGTCACTGAACAAAACAGAAGAAAGTTATGCTGCGGAAGAGACTTTGTCTATAGTTTGGGCCCTAGAAATTCTTAGGAACTAATATACAGAGCAAAAAAAAACTAAAATCATGGCGGATCACCAACCACTAACGTTTGCAGTAAGCAATAAAAACAAAATGTCAAACTAAAGAGGTGGAAAGCCTGCTTAGATACAAAAAAGACAAAGAAAGAGCCGCACCCGTCTTAACACAGGCATCATATTAGCATGCTGGGACTAAGAAAGGAAACCCTAAAGAGAATTCTACGTGACAAATTTAATCCGAACACAATCAATGGGATAAAAATATCTGAAGAAGATATTCAAATCTTTCAGGAAGCCTTTAAAGCAAATTTCTCGGGTTACAAGATAAGATTAACACAAAGCATGGTGACAGACATATGCAACGAGGAAACGCAATTTGAGATTATAAGGGACGAACACAAATAGGCACACCGGAATCATGCAGAAAATAAAAAACAAATATTGGAAAAATACTATTTCACTTGAATGGCTAGTCTAATAAAGAAGCAATAAACCATCAACAATTACGTAATATGTGTGAACAAATTCACAAACTTTGTGAATTTTTTTCGCAACAAAACTAAATCCAAGACACAGGTGAGGGATAACATTATTAAAGTAATGCATTTTTCCAATCTAAAAACCTTGGGAGTCAAAATTTACCTGACACTATCGCGCAGAAGTGAGACAAATGCAACTGTCGAAAGGGTCGATTCTACGATCATTGAAATCGTCAGAAGCCTCTAAAACGATTACAAGGAACTAACCGTAAAGGAATTAATCAATATAGCAGCAGACCGCTATAATCACTTTATACATTTGGTCATCCGAGATGACTTAAAGAATAAAATAAATGAAGACATAATCGAAAGGATCCCGAGAGGCCTAGTAACCAAAATTGAAACAGAGATTGCATAGAGGAAAAAACCAAAAACGTATGCGCCTGGAGAAACAATATCCACAGCGATTAAGCAAAGCCAAGCAAAAATAAATCAAAATTCAAGAGAGAAACGGTAGCAAGAGACAATGATTTTACTGTTACAACAACATCCGGGCAACAATTTCATAAAGCCCATATCAAAAATAGAATTCAATAAATTCGTCTACTTTTAGCTCATGACTGTGGGGTCTAACATCATCCGTGATCATCTACGAATACAATAATCCAGTAGTAACTGTAAAACAAGGTAATGGGCGAATCATTAACGGATGTTTTAACCCTCATCAGAAAAATAAATTTTTGGAGCTTTGCGTGTTCCAATATTTACTATTTAAGATCTAGAATCACCTACTAATATTTTTTTAATCGTTCCGAGTGTAGGCCTAACCGGGCCATTTTCAAAAAAAAACATAAAAGCATGCGTTGAGTCTTACACTCAAAAGGTAATTCCAATATAAGTGGAGAAAATAACATCTTAATTGATCAATTTAAACTTTGAAAGAGAAAAGTTTAGAATTTTAAAGACCAGTGATATGGAAAATTTTAGTCCTTTTACTGATTATTTGTAAATGAAAATTCAACGGAAAGATGTATTTCTCATGTACTTTGATTATACACTCCAATATTGCAAATGAAAATTGTGATAAATGAATTTATAAAATATTTGGTTTATAACAACCATAACAAAATCAAAGGATGCCAATATTTACGATTTCACGATTCAGAAGAATGATCAGTTAGAAGTAGTTAAGAAATTTACAAACTGTTGATGTGCTCCTGCAGCAATTTCGAGAAACATTTCTGTCCAGAGCTAAATTCCACAACTTGATAAATATGAATTAAACATTTAGTGGATTTTCGATAGTGTAACATTTTGGAAATGAGCGTCCTCACAGAAACAGAGAAGAAGAGAGGTGTAGTCCATATACTACAATAATCCTTGCAACGTCACATTCGAAAAGCTGTAGTAGTTTCGAGTTGGTATAGATAGTGCCGAATATAGGATTTCATTTGTTTTATACGATTCTGACAAATCAGAAGGTCTAGAGGAGTTACTTTCTAAGCGTGAAACCCTATAACGAATAAAATGTTTTTGGTTTACAAAAGTTGAACTTTGATCAAGATCAGTTATATCGTCAATGACACCAACATAGATTTTCAAAACCACAATAATTAAAAACTATTTTTGGCTTTAATACGGGTAGTTGAAAGGTTGGTTAAAACTCTGCATTATACGTAGGCGTTAACCCTACTTTATAAAGTATATATAGATGGTAGTGTAGTCTCAATACAATTGTAATGCTACAACAAGCCGATTAGCAAAACGATAAAAGACGATTAGCAAAATTAAACAATTTTACATATGTGTAAATTTAGAATAGATCTTCGTTATATCAAATAGAAATAGACAAAGGAATTAATGCACTAACTTATAGAAAGCATTTACTGGGCCCTTGTATATTTTGGTCAAGCATCCAGTATAAAATTTTGTAGAAATATTATGTGACGACTATTTGATATTAAAAGCTTAAGTGGCGCATTTCTCCTTCAGCACTTGCGCAGGTTCATCAACTTGTAACAATTTGCGATGCTAATTGTTACTGGGGTTTGACTGTAGCTTAAGAAACAATTTCCAGATTTTTAATTGTTCCGTAATTGTTTCAATACTCTAAAATAATTCTGATTTTATTTACATTTTCCCCACCATTGATCATGATAATTATGTGTTTTAGTATATAACCTGGTCATCCCGTTGGTTGATGACTATAAATAGACCGATATGAAAAAAAAAATCGATCAGTTCTGGATATAATTTTGATTAAATATTTTCCTAAAAATTTTCAAGTTTTGTTTTTGAGTTTGCCTAGTTGTGCAACCATTATTAAGTGAAAACTATTATATATACATATACTATGTGAAATAGTGACAATTCGAGTACTTTGTTACACGAAAACTATTATATAGATTAGTGAAATAGTGATTATTTGAATTCTTTGTTACACCCCGTAAGATTTGCTTAACGTATAGTGTAATCCATAATTAAGCTTCCAATTTAAGGAACAACGGTGGTGCGAACGCTATGTGGTGTGATTTAGTTTATGATACGCAAAATATATGTGGTATATAAACAAAACTCTAGTGAAATTTAATGTGCCTATTAAGCTTGATTTAAGCTATGATGTTTGAATGAATATTTATGCAACATTCATAAGTATATACAATACATAATTATACAGACATATCATAAGTGTATAATCATAATTAAAGTGTATTGAAACACGCTGAAAAAAAAAAAACATTCTATAAAATTCGAAATGGTACGTGAACCAAACGGTCGATTCATTCATTGATAAAACAATACCGTTTCGTTTTCTTTAATTCTCAAAGTTAAAGTGTCACGATAAAGAAAAAAAAATGAATTCAATTGTATTTATTAGTATAATGGTTCTGTTTAAATTTTAAAAATAATATCAAATACATATATAAACATTATGTTCTGCTATACATTTACATACATACAATATATGTATAAAATTGTATGTAATTGTACTAATGTATGAAATTTTATAAAAACAAAAAATTAAATTGAAAATTCAAAATTAAATTTATAAAATTGTAATTTAATAATAAAATTTCGATAATTACAAAATTTGAATTAAACAAGTATAATCCAGTTCGGATTGTTTCATTTATATGCTGCGGTTTCACATGGTGTTATGTTTCTGGTGGAATCCATCTTCACAGTTGTTCGCCTATATTGGAGTTCGAGTTCGCTGTCATCAGAAGTGGTTTTTTTTGTATGTGAAGTGTTGTAATGCAGATAAATATAATTAAAATTTTGAATTAAGATTTTGTTATAATCGAGTAACGTAACGTAAGAAAAATAATATCTTTGCTATTTCATTTGTTTTTAAATTTTCTTCTTAGTGGTTTTCATTTTGTTTTATTATATTAATTTTCATATGGTGTAAAAAGAAAACGAACAATTACGAGGAAGACGAGTGCGGGAAAAATTTGTTTTCCAGAAAATTGGTAAGTGACGTTTTGAATTATTTTAAAGAATGTTTTGTTTTCATTTAATATGAGAAAATAATAAGTTTTACATAGGAGAATGATCCATTGAAGATATGCGAGGATTGAGGTCGGGCATAATTTTATTTTTCTTTATTTTTTTTTCTGATTGGGATGGTTGGGAATGAAAACTCACGACTAAGTAACCTCTAACGACTGAGCTCAGGTTAAAACCAAATGAAATAAATTCCTTCCCAATCATCCAACAACACGTAAAGTGTTTTATGTCTACGGTTGAACCATTTTCATTTATTTTTATTAATTCATTTTTAATCATACCGTAACATAATGGCGCCCAACTCCAGAGGGACTTTTATCACAACGTATTAAATAGTTATAATTAGCAACTGATTTCCGGAAAATGCTGTTCCATTTTCTCCGTTTAGCGGATTTGACATTGGAACGCACTAAACCGTTTAGAGTACGGTCTGTTATTATTTATTTTTGCCATGTGATATTTAACAGAATTTATTTTACAGTATCAAGTCTCATTCAATTTAAATTTTATTATTAGATCTTACAAATTTTTGTTAGGTTTTTTCATTTAGTTTTCAAATATTTTTTCTTGTATGCAATGAATCGTTTTCCTTGTGGGGTTGCAGTTTACCAAGTTTGTTTATTTTAGCCACAAAGCTATCTTTATTTGGTATTTGAGTTGTGGAGAATAAACGGGATTGTTTATTGCTAACTATATACTTGTTAGATACGATCATTGTTCTAAGTCAAAATTCGTATTATTATTTTTCTTTGTTTACCTTTAAAAACGTGGCGTATAATTCCGGATTTTTTTTTGTCCGTTGATTCATACTATATGGTTTTTAGGTTCACAGATTATATTGTTAATTTTTTTTTATTATTATTTTTTTTTTATTAAAATTCCGTTATTATCTCGACCTCCAGTCTCCGACGTCTCCATGGTTAATTCTCCTATTCGCGCGTACATATTACTATATAAAATTGCAATTACATTATAAAACGATACATTACAAATATTATAGTTTGCACGGGTTTACTATATTTCGTTTATTTCTCAAATTCTAAATTATTGTATTCAGATTGAAATACCCTTGTGGTATGTGTGTTGTTTTGTATATATATAAAACATCCAGCTTTATAAGTGCCATTTAGAAACATTAATTAATATTTATTTGCACATTTAATTACACAAGGGTCAAAGGAACTATTTCACTAAAAACAAAAACAAATTTTTTTAAATTTATTTCTCCATTCTTTTACTAATATTTTTTCGACATGATGGATATCGAGTATCTAAGTCCAGATGAGTTTGACGTAGAATGTTTAGTTCGTAAACTAAGCAATGACCCTTTGTCCAATTTAGAGAAGTTACAAAAATTATTACTAGATGAAACGGATCATCCTGCAATTAAACCAAGCCGCGCTCATTTAGCGGCTACAAAAAGGCCTAAAGACGAAATCCGTATCTGTACGAATAAGTTGGTAGAACACCGAAATACCTTAACGGGAATTTCGAGTGATGATGTTGGTAAATGCATAGTAGTTGATCGTATAGATTCCCGTATTACCCATGTTATAGAACGTCTGCGACGTTTATCATTCACCAGTCGCAAATACAAACAGCAGTGTCTTGATCTTATAGATACGGCGCTTCAATTGAAAGACAGCGCGAAAGCCATCACTGCAGAACCTACTGATCTTAACAAAACCATAGCGGAGCTGACCGGCAAAATTTCCTTACCGGCAAGTGAAGTATCGACCTCGGAAGATGAAGCTGATGAAGAGATTGGGATTAAATCATCAGCTCAGATTCAACATAACCCGGGGAGCTCGAAACTATTTGATAAACCTTCAAGTAATACACAAATTATTAAGGATCCAGGTGTTTCCAACACTAAGGATTCTGGTGTAGCAAACATCACCCCAACCTCAGAGGAGGACACAGCACGTTATGGAATTCCAAAAGAACAGCCGAGATACAATCTGTATCCACAAAATTCTGATAGTTCGCATCATTTTAATGTAAATGATAGGCAATCCATAGAGATCCACCAAATGCGTTATCCACCAGTAACAAAGTGGAACCTATCATTTGATGGCACACTAGATGGGCTATCGGTGGAAGCTTTTATTTTTCGATGTGAATATCTAGCACGACACTATAAAGTACCAGAAGCTAATTTGTGTATAGAAATAGCAACTATTTTAAGAGGTAGTGCATTAAATTGGTACTGGTGTCATTTGAAATTGAATCCAGGTATATCATGGCCATCGCTTAGGGATAATTTAATCGAGCGATTTCAAGATCGGAGAACCGATCTCGATATCAGGCAAATGATAGAGGCCAGGAAACAAAAATTCAAAGAACCATTCATGGAATTCTTTAATGCAATACAAACGATGACTTTGCAATATCGAATTCCACCCTCAGATACCGAAATACTTCATATACTTCGAAGAAATATGAGAGCTGGTCTGCAAAATGCATTAGCAGATCGTAACATTCATTCACTAAGTGAATTATTAAGACGATGTGTTGCTTTGGAAGATTCTTGGAAGCGAACCAATTATGAGCCGGAATCTTTATGTGCGCGGAAATACGTTCACGAATTAGAGGGTATTAGTGCTAACAATAGTGATAAAAATGGTGGTAACTCTTCTCGTTCAGACCAAATAATCGAAAATAAAAATAAATTGTATAACACTGTGCCTGAGGAAATATCAGCTTTGTCGCTTGCGCCAAAAGGGTCTACTAGCCAAACTCAGGCCCCTCAGCAAAGAAATCGAGAGGACATTAGATTGGTGTGCTGGAATTGTCATGACCTAGGTCATACTTATTTCGATTGCCATAAACCAATTACGAAAATTTTCTGTTTCGGCTGTGGTCGCCCTGATATCCTAAAACCCAACTGTTTTAGATGCCAGGGAAACGGACAACCGAGGCTTCAGAGCTCTGGGAATGCATTGCCTCGAAGAAGAATCGAACCCAGACCAACAACACACGAAGCAGCAGCGAATACCGACCCGGAACTTTCGCGGAGGCAGCCGCACAATCCATAGACAACACCATTAGCCATAAGCTCTCCAAATTACCTACTAATGTCAAAAATAACTCGGATATTTCGTTAGCACCAAATAAATGTTTCCCTACAAATCTAAATGTGAAATACCAAATTGCACCAAATCCAAATAGAAATTTTTATCGGGCTAAAAAGTATTGGGCTTCTCGTAAATTATTGAGATCCAATATATCGGAAACGTTTGTTACTGACGAGACCGATAATCGACCGTATGCCGATGTGTTAATTGATAACATTCAATATTGTGGATTGATGGACAGTGGTGCATCCATTACGGCATTTGGCAGTGAAAGCAAATTTTTCATTGATAATCCCAAGTATAAGGTTCACAATTTTCCGTCATTAATTAAAACCGCGAGTGGTCAGTCAGAACGCGTATTCGGATACATTTGGGCAGAGGTCAGCTATAAAAACATTCAGCATTCTATGCGTATCTATTTAATCCCCGGTTTGAAGCAAAAGCTATATCTAGGTATAGACTTTTGGAGATTATTCAAAATTGAGCCAAAAATGATCTCCGAAGTAGAATATCTCAAGCAATCTCCAGATTCTGACTTGAACAACCGTCATACTTTGTCGAACCAGGAAGAAGTTCAGCTTGCACAAGCCATCGATGAATTCCCGTCATTTTCAAAAGTTGGTCTAGGAAAAACCACGCTGCTCACTCACCGGATAGATGTAGGAACGGCTGCACCTATTAAACAAAGATATTATCCTGTTTCCCCACCTATACAAGCTCAACTTTATGCTGAAATAGATCGAATGATATCGCTGGGGGTGATTGAGGAGTCGACAAGTGCTTGGAGTTCCCCGGTGACATTGGTCCGCAAAGCGAGTGGCAAGGTGCGGTTGTGTCTGGATGCCCGGCGGTTGAACGAGGTAACGGTCAGGGACGCGTATCCGCTGCCGATTATTGAGGGACTTCTGAGTCGATTGGATCAGACCAGATATATCTCTAGCATCGACTTAAAGGATGCATTCTGGCAGGTACCATTGGCTCAGGAGTCTCGAGATAAGACGGCATTTACAGTCCCTGGCCGTCCCTTATACCATTTCACAGTGATGCCGTTCGGGCTCTGCAACGCCCCGCAGACAATGTGCCGACTTATGCACCGGGTAATTCCGCACCAACTGCAAGATCATGTATTTGTTTATTTAGATGACCTCCTCATCACCAGTGACAGTTTTGAATCACACATCGAATTATTAAAAACTGTGGCTAAACTACTGACTTCCGCAGGGCTGACGGTTAATCTCGAAAAAAGCCGGTTTCTACAAAAATCCATTCGTTACGTCGGTTATATAGTGGGCGATGGTAGTCTTCATGTTGACCCCGACAAAGTCAAAGCGATCAGTGAGTTTCCGATACCAAACACTGTTAAAAAAGTACGCAGTTTCTTGGGCATGACCGGTTGGTATCGGCGGTTCATTCCGAATTACGCAGCCATTTCGTCTCCTTTAACTGATTTGTTGAAGAAGAATACTAAATTTATTTGGGATCAAGCAAGGCAGTTAGCGTTGGATAAATTGAAAAATGCCTTAATTACAGCCCCGGTTCTCGTTTACCCCAACTTCTCAAAACCTTTCTTCATCCAATGTGATGCGAGTCGCTCAGGAGTGGGGGGCGTCCTCTTCCAAATTGATGAAGATGGAGCTGAACATCCAATTGCTTATATGTCGAAGCGACTGAATCCAGCACAACAGAATTATTCGATAACAGAGCTCGAATGTTATGCCGCTGTTCTCAGTGTAAAAAAATTTAGAGCTTACATAGAGGGATATACTTTTACAATTCTAACTGACCATGCAAGCCTGAAATGGCTCATGAGTCAGAAAGATTTAACTGGCAGATTAGCGAGATGGAGCTTAAAGCTTCAACCATTTGATTTTCGAATTGAGCACATGAAAGGTTCACAAAATATAGTGCCAGACACACTTTCTAGGGCGTTTATAGAAGAATGTTTACAAAGTTCCGCGGCAGATGTCCCTCATATCGATTTATCTTCAGTGGCGTTTCAGTCTAAGCAATATTTAGATTTAATTCAATCAATACAAGGTGCTTCAAAACCTCTTAAAAATTTCTCAATCGTTGATGGTAAAATTTACATAAATCCTTCAGATAACCACGAGGAAATACTGACGGATATACCCAAATGGAAAATTTACGTTCCCACAGAATTGACTACCAATCTCATAACTTTAGCACATGATCCTCCAAAATCGGCTCACCAAGGTATTGCTAGAACCCTTGAAAAATTACAGCGGTATTATTATTGGCCTCGCATGTCACAGGACGTTCGTACGTATGTAAACCAATGTCGGGTATGTAAGGTAACAAAACCATTGAATTCTGTGTTACAACCGCCCATGGGTCATCAAATTGCAGTGGACAGGTGCTGGCAGCGACTTTACATGGATTTTATTGGGCCGTATCCTAGATCCAAACTTGGAAATTGCTACATTTTTATTATACTGGACTCCTTCAGTAAATATGTTTTCCTGAAACCAATGAAGCAAGCCTCGTCTACTGAAATCTGCAAAATACTTGAAAATGAGATTTTCAAAAATTATTCGGTACCTGAGACTATAATTTCGGACAATGGTCCACAGTTCATCTCGAAAAATTTACAGGTCCTTTTGGAGAAATACGGCGTTAATCATATGCGTACGCCTAAGTACTCTCCGCAAGCGAACGCATCGGAGAGAGCTAACCGATCCATAATATGTGCTATACGAGCATACATTTCCGATGAACATCGGAATTGGGATTTGCACATCCCAGATATAGTTAGCGCTCTTCGCAATGTGGTGCACTCGTCTACTGGTTTCTCTCCGCATTTCATTGTATTCGGTCAACATATGATCACGCATGGAGGTGATTACCAAATTTTGCAAAAACTTGATTTGTCAAACGAAAGGGATGTGTCAGTGCAAGCAAAAACCAATCGACTAAATATGTGCCAGGAATTGATTCTCTGCCACTTAAGGAGGTCGTATGAACGAGGTGCTCATAATTATAATCTGAGGAGTAGACCTAGAGATCTCTCGGTAAATCAGGAAGTTTATGTGAGGAATTTTGCTCAAAGCAATGCGCCGCGCGATTTTTCCCCAAAGTTGGCTCCAAAATTTTTAGAAGCTAAAGTGATCCGTAAAGTTGGAACAGTAGCTTACGAATTAGCTCTTAAGAACGGCAAGAATATTGGTATTTTTCATGCTAAAGATATCCGCTCATGAAAAAAAAAACTGTTCGGATGCTATGATTAAACGAATCGTTTATCTGTTGTCAATGGATTAACTTCAACTAAATTCTCGTATATTGCCTGGCCTAATGAGACACTCAGGGATTCGATGGGTACGTCCCCACGACTGTAACAATTTGCGATGCTAATTGTTACTGGGGTTTGACTGTAGCTTAAGAAACAATTTCCAGATTTTTAATTGTTCCGTAATTGTTTCAATACTCTAAAATAATTCTGATTTTATTTACATTTTCCCCACCATTGATCATGATAATTATGTGTTTTAGTATATAACCTGGTCATCCCGTTGGTTGATGACTATAAATAGACCGATATGAAAAAAAAAATCGATCAGTTCTGGATATAATTTTGATTAAATATTTTCCTAAAAATTTTCAAGTTTTGTTTTTGAGTTTGCCTAGTTGTGCAACAATTATTAAGTGAAAACTATTATATATACATATACTATGTGAAATAGTGACAATTCGAGTACTTTGTTACACGAAAACTATTATATAGATTAGTGAAATAGTGATTATTTGAATTCTTTGTTACACCCCGTAAGATTTGCTTAACGTATAGTGTAATCCATAATTAAGCTTCCAATTTAAGGAACAACGGTGGTGCGAACGCTATGTGGTGTGATTTAGTTTATGATACGCAAAATATATGTGGTATATAAACAAAACTCTAGTGAAATTTAATGTGCCTATTAAGCTTGATTTAAGCTATGATGTTTGAATGAATATTTATGCAACATTCATAAGTATATACAATACATAATTATACAGACATATCATAAGTGTATAATCATAATTAAAGTGTATTGAAACACGCTGAAAAAAAAAAAACATTCTATAAAATTCGAAATGGTACGTGAACCAAACGGTCGATTCATTCATTGATAAAACAATACCGTTTCGTTTTCTTTAATTCTCAAAGTTAAAGTGTCACGATAAAGAAAAAAAAATGAATTCAATTGTATTTATTAGTATAATGGTTCTGTTTAAATTTTAAAAATAATATCAAATACATATATAAACATTATGTTCTGCTATACATTTACATACATACAATATATGTATAAAATTGTATGTAATTGTACTAATGTATGAAATTTTATAAAAACAAAAAATTAAATTGAAAATTCAAAATTAAATTTATAAAATTGTAATTTAATAATAAAATTTCGATAATTACAAAATTTGAATTAAACAAGTATAATCCAGTTCGGATTGTTTCATTTATATGCTGCGGTTTCACATGGTGTTATGTTTCTGGTGGAATCCATCTTCACAGTTGTTCGCCTATATTGGAGTTCGAGTTCGCTGTCATCAGAAGTGGTTTTTTTTGTATGTGAAGTGTTGTAATGCAGATAAATATAATTAAAATTTTGAATTAAGATTTTGTTATAATCGAGTAACGTAACGTAAGAAAAATAATATCTTTGCTATTTCATTTGTTTTTAAATTTTCTTCTTAGTGGTTTTCATTTTGTTTTATTATATTAATTTTCATATGGTGTAAAAAGAAAACGAACAATTACGAGGAAGACGAGTGCGGGAAAAATTTGTTTTCCAGAAAATTGGTAAGTGACGTTTTGAATTATTTTAAAGAATGTTTTGTTTTCATTTAATATGAGAAAATAATAAGTTTTACATAGGAGAATGATCCATTGAAGATATGCGAGGATTGAGGTCGGGCATAATTTTATTTTTCTTTATTTTTTTTTCTGATTGGGATGGTTGGGAATGAAAACTCACGACTAAGTAACCTCTAACGACTGAGCTCAGGTTAAAACCAAATGAAATAAATTCCTTCCCAATCATCCAACAACACGTAAAGTGTTTTATGTCTACGGTTGAACCATTTTCATTTATTTTTATTAATTCATTTTTAATCATACCGTAACAAACTATGTAACTGTCAAATTGAATTTTTATTTTTGTTATTGTAATCTGTAAATACATAATTTTTTTTTAAAATGTAGTAAATATTTTCATGTTTATTTAAAAATTACATATGAGTCCCCGAGACTCATCGCATGCCTTAACGTAAGTAAAATGACCCATACTGATAAGGGTTAAACTAATCCATATCATTAAATTGGACAACTACGAAGAACTGATTTAACGATTAACACCAACGATCAACAACATATGTACATGAAGGAGGTCAAAGGTGAAGAACCAGAAGAGCAATCAATTGAATCGGAAGCACGTGGAAATGGATCACTTGACGCCATAGATTGGGATCAGATAGTGAAAAGAACCGAGTAAACAAACAATACAAAATAAATAGAGTATTAATTTACACGGCTCAACTAATGCCAAAATTGTCACAACATTTAAATGAAGACGAATACGATAAAATGCAATAAGCGCTGTTCAACAGCAAGAGGGAAAATAGTTATTACCAATTTACTGGATAAAGTGGAAATAAACCACTTAATTATAGAAATAGAAATCTTGCCATATTCCAGTGAAGTAGAGGCTTTAGAATACTCGGAACCAATGATGATGGTGAAAGATTCTATAATTATTTACATCCTATGTATACCTAAGATGAGTAAGCAACTTTAAAAGAAATATCTTTTGTAGCAATAGAAGTAAACATTTGGACAGAAATTTTTCAATTCAATATCATAATGAAACAATAAAAATATTACGTGGAACAACTTCAAGAACTTTGCAATAAGCGCAAAGAAGCTGTCCTGCTCGCCAACAAAGCAAGAGACCAGAGTGAGGCATCAAAGAAGATTGCTGTTTGTCAACAAGCCGATCTATCAAGACGCAATTTCCAGCCAGCAACCAGGAATTCAATCGAATAAATTTAGTTTCTAAACTATAAGACGCGGATATTTATGGAGGGAGACCTTAAAACCACCAATAATGTCGAGTCAACTCAATTTGATTTATAAGGGCCGTGCAATCTTGTTGAATCAACTATCAACACAACGTGTGTTGTGTCCGGTTTTAAATTAAATTTAAGTTTTACAATTAGCTAGTTTTAACGCACACAATTAATTTTAACGAGATTTTCGAAATTGCGGATAGAAGTCTAGAGACCGTGTAAATAAAATTCAATTTTTAAGGTGAAATCGGTATTATCTAATCGCATGGAATTAAATTTTATTTCATTGATCACCATTTCTTGGATGTTTTTGGCAACACATACAAAAACTGAAACATACGTCAAGCATAGTATTACCAAAATATTGTAAACAAAATTAAACGAAATTACTTTCCAACATGCAAACAGTGTGTTAATCTGCTGAGGTTTTCTAAAATACTTTTGTGATTCCCGATTATGGAACATTTTATTGTATTTTCTTGTTGGGTTCCTTCTTAAAATGACCCTCGGTTCCACCGAAACCCATAAATTGTCTCTAAGACAATTTGATCGATGGTACAATGGTACAATGCATACGGTGCACAAATAAATCAGGAAAAAAAGGGAAAATACTAAATGTGTTAAAGTGCCCGTGTGAGTTTACAAATCTTAACAAAAAGGCCCTTTGGAGGGTTTGTGTTTCAAATTTTTCTTACACTTTGGCTTTTTGATTTTATGATTAGTTCCAAAAAGCGTGAAGCAATAAAATAGGACAGCAGGAACTAAAAATCTGTACTGTTTTCCCTGTTACATATGTATAAAAAAACACATTTTACAGGTGTATTGTTAAATGCGTAGCCAAAAAAAAATAAAAACTATTGTTGTTAATTTAATTTTGTATTTTCAATAGATACGAATTAATGTAAATTATAAGATTGTTAATAAAAAATTTTAAATTTTAATGCTCTATGCATTTGAAAACGCCATTTTCATGTAAACGTCATGTTCATATAACTTCACAAAAGAGTTTACGCTTAACGAAGTCAACCTATAACTCTTTTTTTTTAAACTCTTTTCGTTTTTAAATTTTTTTAGAAATTTTCTTGTTTGATTGCTTAAGTGATGAATTAAGGCGATGATTCATGTACAAATGTTGCCTGCCAGACATAAATAATAATCGCTCTGATTGGTTGAAGGTCAGCCATATTTTTGTATCGTACGACAAAAATTAAAAATTGAACATTGCAAGATAAATACATAACCTTAAAAACTTTGACAGCAGTGAGAACAAAACAATAAAAAAGACCGATATTTATTACATAAATACTTTTTGTTAATTGTCGAATTAGACATTATTCACTTCTACTAAATTTGTACATGCGAATCATCGCCTTAATGGAGGTTTTCTTTTTCATCCTACCTGAAAATATAGAGACATTTTCTTCTAAAAATTTTCGATCATTCATTCCAAACATATCGGGGATGCAAATTATCGAATAATATATTTAGTTCGAGTGAATTTTAGTTCATAATTATATTTAATTCAAAATGATTAAATTTGCATCAGTTTTATTGGGAAATTGAGAAAAGTATATTATCCTTATCCTATATGCCTATTCGTTCAAGAAATTGTATAGATATGCATGTATTGCATTTTATTTTGTATTTTGTTATTCTGTTTCTGTGTTATTCACACAAAAGTTAGGATTGAATTGGCAGACGGTGAAAGGTAATTGAATAACCCGAGATGACGACAAACTGAAAAAATTTTCGTGGTTCGTAATTTTCAGTACATTATTTAATATTCCGAGATCAAATGAAGTTGCTTTCATTTTTCAAAATGATAGTGGAGAGCCCCCACTTAAACCAGATCTGTTAATTCATTGCCGCGGTTATTTAAATGATGCAAACCCACGTAAAACTCAGAGAAACTTGATCCGCTGTTGTTTTCCCCATTTAGTGATCAATGTTGGGGTGTTGGTTTATCTGTTTTTCAACCGTCAACACTTTTAAATATAAGAAACCTGCAATCTGTAAATCCACAAACTCGAGTTACTCAAATGGAGTATTATGGTTATCGACTTTCTATTCGGGATGAATTTAATCCCTCTTTATGCGGCGGAAAACTATTTTGTTGATGCGTATATTAAAATAGAAGCAAATTGTCTCAATTATGTTTGGAAAAATCAAAAAAGACTCAGAGCGCAAAAATACAGTGGCTTTAAGGATTACTTGCAAAGTGAAGCTATTAATCCAAGTATGCAGATACACCGTTCGAGACTGAGCTACTTTTTATACTGGGCCCACCAAGCCAGGTTAGTTCTCAGCACAGTACGATTAACGCCTCAACCCAGCCCTTTAGCCTAACCCACCATTATTGAGGTAAAATAATATGTAATTTTATTTTTTGCGACATTTTTAAAAAGGCACGGTATTTTATTTTAGTAGTTTTCAATTATTTTGTGACACCGTGAACAATAGTATATTGTTCAACAAGCATATAATGATAGCTGTTATTCACGAAGATGAAGTTTACCGACACGAGCCGATAGGCGAGTGTCGTATAATATCTGAGTGAATAACAGCTATTATCCACGACCGATAAATAATATTGCATTTTATAAACAAATCCTTTAAATAACCCTAAAATAATTTCCAAAAATGATATATTACCACTATGCCATTGACTACTAGACTAATATTAAGACTACTAGATAAAAATTCAAAAATGAATAGCAGTGATTAATGAATATCATTATTGTGGACAATAGTTGATTAAATACCGAGGCGGAAAGTATTACATTCCTGTCCATTCCATTTTTGGACTAGTTTTCGAGACGGAAATGTTTTCGCTTAGGTTTGTATACTATTTTATTCACAATCAGAGGCATTTTATAAAACAAGCAACATTATAACATAAATAAATAAAACGTATCTCTATTCGCCGTTAAAGCGCCGCAAGAGGCGCTACGATTTTTACAAGCCAAAGGTGATAACCGGTTATTTATTTACCGCATTTATTTTTAAATTGAAATATTATAAATACCTTTCTAAATGAATTTAATTTTTTAATTGCAAAAAACGATAATTTTGAAACAAATTCTCATTTATTTACCGGTTGATCACCTTTGGCTAAGTTGTAAAACCGTTCACCAGATGTCAAATACTCTGCGTGAAAAGGCGAATAACATTATCGTTTATTTTGTCAAAATGTTAATACTTAGTAGGCGCTGCTTTCATTACTGACAGATTACGTCTGATTACTAACCGTTTTTTTACTATTATTGTCCACTTGAAGTGTATCCATGGAAGTCGCTCACTTTCTAACCTTTAAGAGGTTGGAAACACTGTATCTTACAAACTGATTGTTAATAAAAGTATTTTACGCACTTGTGCACAAATATGTAAGTTTTAAGTTTTATGTTCTACCAGAAACAATTAGCGATAGTCAAACGTATTTGTCATTGTTTTTTGTTTATCTGTATTGACAAATCTATGGCAGATAGATTGTCGCATATATAATAATAATCTTAATTTTGTTTACGGCGTGAAAAATAATTTTGTTAACAATCCATAAAATAAAATTCAACAATTACCAAATTGAAAATTTTCATACCATTCCTACCACCATTTCCTAAATAATCAAACGTCAATTTTTTTTTTTTTTTGGTTTGCCGATTTAAACATGTCAGATTGACAGCTATTTTAAGTTAGGAAGTGGTAAACAATTTTTTCTCTTTCATTCCATTTATAGTTATAATGATTGTATTCTTATTTTAAGTAAATATTGTGTGAATGTGATACGCAAATTGTTTTCTTTTTAATTTAGTTGCTTTCAGATTTTGTCAATGTCACACACCATATTAAGTGTTATATTTGAACAGTGTTTTCACAACACATTTTATACATAAATATTTTGATTTCATTCATGGCATTTTTAGAAGTTTACATACTCTAAAGAAAATACATTTTCAATTTAAAGTGTATACCAATCAAAAATGTGATAGGCTGCCCGAAAGGCAACTGGCTAATAATTAAAACAAATATTTCCTGACACATTTTTTTTCTAATTTAAAATTTATACAGATACATATCCTTAAATAAGATAAGATTTTTTTTTTCGGAATACCAAGGAATAATGGCAAGTAGGAAAATCAAGAAAGAAAACCATTTATTTTGTTATTTCAATTTTTTTTTTAAATATATTTTCCGCGTACTCTTCTTCTTCGTACATAGTATCCTAAAGGCCATTTCGTGTTAATTGTTAATTCATGATTAATTCAAAAAGAAACGAAAAAATTAAAATGCCACTTTCATCGGTCCAAATTTTTTCCGTATTTTGAACGTATACAGTCCTTTTTCCCGTTTGTTGTTGTTATTATTCAGTCATCTCGAGAAACAAACAAAACAAAATAAAACAAAATCGAAAGAGCTTAGTCCGATTTTGTTTTTGTTTCTTAAGTAAAAGAAAAACAATGTAGAATTTTTTTTTTTTTGTGTCGGCCGTACATGTAAGTGTATCTTTCGTATATATCTTTTAATAATATGATAGAGTGAGGGAATTTTAATAAAATTATGGTATGAAGAAGAAGGACATTTCCACCAAAATCATAAAATTAAAACGGAACAAAAATGTTGTTTGTATTTTTTAATTTTTTTAGTAGTGCGCGGGTAGTGTAAATTTGCTGTGTCACAAAAGAAGAAAAGCATTGAATTTACTAATTGAGTATGAGTTAATAATGAAACAAAAAAGATGAGTTGAAAGTCGTCGAAGAAGAAAAAAAACAGCAACTGTATACTAGGGGGTGTCAAAAAGTTGCTTTAGAGAATTTTTAAATAGCTTAACGAAGCTTAAATAATTAATATTTTTTTTTTCTAGAGATGCCATCAGAAATAATCAAGATTGTTTTTATGAAATTTTTATGAACCAAAAAATGTTAAAACAAAAATATAAATATTACTTGAAGACTTGAAGTTGAATAGATGTAGAATAGAAATATATGGATACAGTGATAAACATACGGAGTTCCTTGTAATAGTGTTTAAAATGATTGCTATTACAGGGGGATTGTACAATTTATTTCAGGAAAAATTGCCAAGCATTTAGAATAAAATTCAATGTTATCGGTTTTGTTTCATAACAAATTTATTTTTAAACCTTTGACATATTGTCAAGAGAGAACTCTTTGAGTGACTAACAATATGATGAGAAACACTATTATTAAACACTAACTTCCAAACTGGAAGAATGTAATTTCCAATAACTATTTCATTAAACAATAGTGTATTTTGAAACGGAAATAAAACGGCACTGTTAAAAACTGTTTGTTCAGATAATGACCGCGTGGAAATACATATTATAAATAATAGTTTCTGTTTTGTAATTAGCCGCATTTCATAACGCATAGTGATCCGGATCAAATAAAAGTTTACATTAAAAGCAACAACAAGAACACAATAAACTTTTGATTTTGTATTTTAATGAAACATGATTTGATCTGGATCTGAATTGTAAACACCTTTCCAGCAGCCGCAAAAGCAGGATACCTGTATGGCAGGTATGCCACCGGGTTTCTCAATGTCTGCTAATTATTTAATAAGACTTTTTCGGCTTTTTTGTAGACAAAATTGTTTAACAATAATGGCATTTACAACATTTTTCGACTTGTTAATCAGAAAAAAATTAAGAGGAGAATCATTTATAAAAGCCGAAAGAACCTTATTGATTTTAATACAGACCAACTTTTCTTTCTATTATTTGTGTGGGCATAAAACATAAAGAAATGAGGGTTTTCCTTGAGTTTTTGATTTAGTGAATATAATTCGCTAGGTCAGTACGTTCTTGCATCATACTTATTGCATGAAGTTAGAATTGTGTTTTGTAGTTTGGTCGTTAAAGTACGGAGGAGATTTCGATATTTCTACTTTTTTGGTAGATATATTATAAATGATTGGCCTCTTCATTTTTTCTGATTAACAATTCGAAAATGTTGTGAATGCCATTATTGTTCATATATTTTGTCTATAAAAAGCCAAAAGAATCTTATTGATTTTACTACAGACAAACTTCTCATTATTTATTATACCACGGCTGGTAAAAACTAGGATTACTGTTATATTTTTCAATAAGCCATTTCTTTTAACATTCACCACAAGTTCACCAGACATTTATTAAGCAACAATACCATCTCTTTTACCTTACTCCTTACAATCAGGTTGGGCCAGAAATTTGTTTAAGAAAATGTAGTCAGCAGTAAATCAATAAATAAAAAAATATTATCAATAGAAAAACAAATGACGCATTTGTTTATGAAAAGTATTTAAACATTATAATACTGTGAATCAGCCAATTTACACATGCTTTCTTGCATTATGTTTCTCTGCTTTAAAAGAACCAATGCATTTGCACGCCTTATCTTGAAACGTGATTCTTTTGAATTATTTGTCTATGTATGGGTAAAAATATTTCCAGTATCACGTACATCTCATAGCGTAGAGTTATATTTGTTTTTAATAAATTAGTGAAGTCGCCATTTAGTGATGTCGCGACCTAAAATGAACTATAATTTATTTAATTTACCGGCTTCTGCCTCGTTTTTGAGCGACGACGATGATGATGATGATAAACTTGCTGCAATTTTAGCCGTGACTACAACAGCTGCTGCTGGTTTGTCATTAGTAGCTGCAAGAGAAGCGGACGAGGAAGATAAACCGGAAAGAAAAAAAAAGATGCTGGATGAAAGAATATCGAAAAATTCGAGAACAATTTGGCAATACTCAATGGCTTATGCAGGAACTGGTACCAAATTCAGGAGACTATAGGAATTTTATCTGTATGGATGAAGATTCTTTTAATTTTATTTTATCGGCAATCAGAAATGACGTAGAAAAACAAGACACATTTATGAGGCTAGCCATCGCTTCAGAAGAAAAATTAGCTGTTACTTTGAAGTTTTTGGCAATTGGGGCAAATTTCATGGAGCTGGATTATAATTCGAAATTATCGCAATGTTTTCTATCCAAAGCCATAATAGAGATTTGCGCGGCCATATATAAAAATTTACGTAAAGTGGCAATTTCCTAATTGTTTAGGAGCTCCCGATGGAAAGCATATTGCTTTCAGACCATCCAAAAAAAAGGGCGCCAATTTTCTACAATTAGAAAGGCTTTCATAGCATAGTGCTACTTGGCCTAGCAGATGCCTACGGTAAATTCATCTTTATCGACGTTGGTTGCAATGGCAGAATTAGCGATGGCGGTGTTTTACAGAGGTCCGACTTCATGTATGTACTATACAGCAAGCCGAAAAATATTTGCCACGTCCAAAATTAATTGGAAATTCTAGAATGTTACCTACCCCATATTTTTATTGGGGATAATGCCTTTCCGTTATCTCAAAATTTGATGACACGGTGAATTTTTATATGAAGTTGGGAATTCAGCATATTTAAAAGATTCATTGGAATGATCTTGCATTAATTGTAATGAGGAGGAACTATGAGGTAATTGCTTACTCGTTGGAAAATTGTAACGGTGGGGATGAATTATATGAAGGTTGGGATTTGGAATATTTTAGGGATTTTTAATTAGAAATAACACATGACCGAGGACCGAACCTTGCGGAACTCCGAAATCAGCTTTAAATGGTATGCTAAACGAATTCTCAATATTTGCTTTAAAAAACTTGTTGCTAAGATATGATTTAAATCATTGATAAGGTACACCTCTAAAACCACACATGTAAAGCTTTAGTAAAAGTAATTTGTGGTCAAAAAGTCAAATGCCCTCTTAATATCAATAAAAACAGCACCAATACACTTTTTCACATTTAATTTAATATGAACCCCATTCAAAAAATCAATTAGAGCTGACTCAGCATTCCTTCTAGGCCTATGACCGTATTGACAATTATTTAAAACATAATATTTAGAAAAGAAGGCATCAATCCGCAACTTTAAAATTTTCATAATTGTGGGCTGCAAAGAAATAGGACGATAATTATCCTTAACTAGTATATCACCCTTTTTGAATAAAGGAATTACAACTGCAATTTTCGAAGAATCGGGAATACTCAAATTCAAAAAACTTTGATTGATAAAATGCACCAAAATTGGAGATATAATTTCTGTGTTATATTTTAATATATTTTGGGGCTAATACCAAGAATATTTCTACTATTACTGGATTTTAAACCATTATTTATACCAACAATATCAGTAACATCTACAGGATAAACAAACAAAATTTCTGAGATAATCACTTCACTAAGATTTGGATATATGTACTAATTTGGATTTTATTGAACAAACAATTGTTTATTCTTTAATGAGCCACAATATTTGAAAAATAAAAGCCAAATTCATTTGCTTATAGATTTACAATCCGTAAGAATCATTGAATCACTTGACATAATTTTATCAATAGGATTATCAACACTATCACCTGTTTGTCGATTGATAAATATGTTATTTATGTTATGTTCTCTAAACAGTTTTAATTTTATATTTTTTAGGGTTACCCCTGGATTATTTTCTACACATTCCTCAATTTTAGCAACAGTACTGTGAGAAAGTTTGGAAAGTCTTCTTCCACCACGTGGTATCTCATCGAAAACTTTGCCATCTTTAATATATTTGCTGATGATAGTACGGACTGTATTTCTATTGATTCCGGATCAGCAAGGTGGCTTGTAGTCTCCCAGTCTTCATACCCTCTAATTATAGTTAATTTATTTTCATTGCTGACTGGTTTAGAACGTACTTCTGCTTCAGGATCACTTTCAAAACCAGTGGAAGAGGCACTATCTGCTGAATCTTCTATCAGTCATTTGGAAAAGTTATAATTATTTTTTTTTATAAACTTTAAAACACGAGTTTTCTAATTCACAATGATGATGGAGTAACTGAGCCAGTTAATAAAACAATCTAATTAATTTTTAAGTCAAACTGACCAAATTTACGTTAGTTTTTATGAGAAATTAAAAGAAGTAATATTTACGCCCGTAAACCGACAATAAAACCGATATTTTTTAAAACCGAAATTTTGAAAACCGAGATTTTGAGACGCTCCCTCGAGAGAGGCCTATCAATGAATATCTTTTAAGGCTTCCACCGAAAATTGCAAGCAATGTGAAGAGAGGAGTTTTTTCTGGAGAACAAACCGGTCGAATGAGGTTCTTTAGTTCCAAAATCAAAGCAACTGTTTATTTGCAAGTCCTACGTAACGAATTTAAGCTCTCTCTATGTATTAGAGCCTTTCGACGAGACTTTCAGATTTATTTTTCAACTCCATGCAATACTACGAAAGTTGTGAATAACTACCATGCATTAATTTTGAATCTAATATATAATTACCCAATTCATTTCTTATATTTCTAATTTCAATCTCAAAATATTATAACTGAGTAGATAAATTATTTTTAGCTGACAATTTCGCTGAGCGGTATGCACCTTTGCGTGAAAAATTTGAAAAAATATCAGTTGTTTGATTCAAATCTAGATTGCGCCACTATAAATTCTCCAAACATTTTAGCCGCAATTTATCTCACAAGTACAATAATTTGAAGATAAATTTTGACGGTTTTGAAATTTGATTCATTTTATAATCGAAGTAGCCACAAAGTAAAATTAATTTATTTTTATATAAAGAAGACAGAATGGCTGACCAACATTACGAAGTCGAGTATTTAGAGGATTATTTGGACAGAAACTTCATTCAAAAACAAACGAATAAAAGTCAAACAAAATCAACAAAATTTATCTCTACACAAATTTTTAGCTTGACGATTTATCTGTAATTAAATGGAGACCGCGTTAAAATTTATCTTAGCTCGAGCTGCATACTGAGCTTTAACAACAAATTTCGAACGGAAAATATCTCGAGTTCGATGTTCAACCAAATTTCATTTTTATTATTATTATTTTTTTTTAGTATTCATTTATTGACCAAATATCTAAATTAAATATTCCGCTTTACAATTATTACAGTAATTATACAAGAAAATACGTAGTACAAGTTTATTTTAGCGCCTGTCTGCGAACACTACTATAAGTTATTTAAAAACTTTTATATTGAGTTGTAGTAAGCCATGAGAATTTTTTGGTAAACATTTTTTTCCTATCATAAACTTCATAGCATGCTATGTTTGAAACAATATAACAATGACCGTGGCTAAGTAGTAACGTATTGCACTAGGGCGGCTATGGTCTGGGGTTCGATTGTGCCCAAAGCATTTTAGTTTAATTTTTTAAATTTATATTTTTTTGACGTGATCACGTCTTACACCACATGTTCAGAAAATTTAAACGAAATTTTGCCTTTGGTCGAGGGCAATTACTATAGGCATTACTTTTAATTTAAATGTATGATTTCTTAGGTTGGTCTTTAGGCTTCATGCCTCATGCTGTCACGCATAATAATAATATCGCAACGATGGCATCAGGCGGCGAGGCAAGCCGGGTCGCGAACCTCGGATTTCGCGCGATTTAAATGCTTGAACCAGAGAATAGCTCATCCGATCCGAACAATCCTGAAGTTAATTTTTGCGTAAAGCAACAGTGGTGGATAATTTATTTTAAAATAAAATAATTAATTTCCACACTAATTTTAATTTAAATTAAATTTACAAAATAGAGATTTACAGTAATTCGAAGTAATTCTGGTGCTAATTTGTGCATAAAAAATACTGTGGCAGATTATTTATTTTAAATTATAATAATTAATCTCTATAAATCTTAATTAAAATTATAAACTACAAAATAGCTATTTGCAATGATTGAGAGAACTATAGCGAGAAGACGCCTCATCTGATTGGAACAATTATGGTGTCAATTTGTGAGTAAAGAAACTGTGGTGGATAATTTATTTTAAATTAAAGTAAATAGGTAGTAAAAATAGGTACATTGTTTTTTTTAAACCAATTTTTCCCCCAGAACTATATCTGTGTTTTATTTTGTAAAAATAAAATAACAATTTAAAAAAAAAAATAAAAAAATATTGTAACCTGCAGGTCACAATACATGGCGCCCGCAAGTACTGAAGAATTACAAAGATTGAATTGTCCATTGTTCGGTGCATGAGTCGAACTCGGTTGTTATTGTTGTCGTAGCTCGTGCAGTAGTCGTATGATTTGTGGGACGATAATACCCCCGACAGGCACAAACTAGCTAATCACGAATTCGAGGTTATTTAGATTTTGTCAGTCGGTCACAACACGATTTTATTGCACAAAAATTGTTTATAAATAAATAAATGTTTACAAGTTTTTACAATAAATAGTCTTTATATTTTCTATAGGAATGAAAAAAAAATAACTGGCTCTTCAGGCGGCAAACCATCTGACTGGAAGTGGTTTGAAAAAATTAATGCAATGTTAGGCAGACTGCCAATAAACAATAAGTTTTTGATTTAGGAGAGTATGGAATGTTGCCCAAGCATAGGTATATTTCCAATATAAATAGAATATTTCACAGGGGTTTATGAAGACGTAGAATTAGTTAACGATTTAGTTAATACATCACCTAATCGTCTCGTGATTTACCGTTTTGCAAGATGCAAAAATTGCAAATGATTGGTATTCACCAAGATATGCTAGGAAAAATGGAAATTTCAAACAACACAGAAGATCAACAGAACAAGATAGAGGAGAAACATCTCGAGCTAAGCTCACAGTTCATAATGAACACCTTAGAAAAGCAAGAGAAAGCCAATACAATTGCCGAGAGGTCTTTGTTGTTAGCTGAAGAAAATTTAAAACTTCAGAAGATTTTGCTTCATTATTTTAATAAATAGTTATAATATTAATAAACTTACAATCTATCCTCTGTGATCAGAATGAAATAAAGAGATTTTTATTTTTGATATTTTTGTTGCAAAATTTTATTAAATAAAACTGAATTTTTGAATTTAATTTGTTTGTTTCATTTCCCAAAAGAAATTCTGCCAAAATTCGCCTTAAATTATTAGCACTAGTACCTCTTTCTTTCCTTCTATCGAATTTGATTGTTCTTTTCAATCATCATCAGCCATCCAATTATCACTAAAATTGTCATTACCCTCATTACACATATTGTGGAGGATACGCAAGTTCTAGTTATCATGTTAGTAATAGAAATGTCAATCTCCATGTACATTCCAATTCTACTGAACCTAGCCTTTAAATGACCAAACGCGTTTTCAACGAGTCTTCTTGACCTACCCAATACTTTATTAAAACTGTACTCTGTATCATTACGTACATCTTGATGCGGGTTTGATTTTATAAGGTTGTAAGCCAAATAAAATGCTGAATCGCCAATAAAAAGAACCGGTACCTCCACATTGTTCATCATTTTTGAGTGTTTCTGGAAAACAGGATCATTTGTATAAATAATTTTTAATTTTGACTTGTATATGATGGCATAATTTTTAGGAATATACAAAATTTACCTGTAGTCCACAGCTGCGAACAAAACTGTGGAGTACCATCCCTTATTTATTTATTTTTTTATTTATTTACATAAATTTTGCGCTGACTTACAGTTGTGGTAGTCCAATGCTTCTTCGGCGTATGGACTGACCTCGATACGATACTCATCTATAACAAGAAAAATTATTAATTGAACGATGAAATAAACAGACATAAAATGAGCCAACCGGTTGGAGGATATCCATTCATATATTGTGACTGAATGGTGTTAATTGCGTCACAGACCTCCAGTGTTATCTCCCCTATCGTCGTTCTCCCAATCCCAAACAAATGTCCAATCGTCGCATATTCTGCTTTCCTAACAATTCCACAAACATGATAATAAAACTACAACTATTAAACTATAAAAATCTTAATTTTATTAAAAGACAAATAATAATCACTTTTTAATTGCTTTGTATATATGAATTAATTAAAATTAAAACTAGAAAACTTTCAAAGTAAGTATTGTAGAAGTAAATTTTCTTTATGCTTTAATTATTTTTCCGTTAAATATTAACTCGAGAAAGTAAAACAAAACAAAAGATAATAGTTTTTTGATGATAATAAATGTTCGTAATTTTGCTAAAAATACTTCTATCCTTTGTACATTATTAAAAGTTTTATTTTTATGGTAATGCTAATGAAAATGTTTTAATAAGTTGAGCGATATTTTATCGGTAACGTTTTGGCGACATAAATGAACTCATATGGATATGTGTATATTAATCAAACTATATGCTTTTATGGTTTATTAAAAATGGTTATGTGTGATTCACTTAGATAACAAAGTGAATATGTTAATTAATTTTTTTTTAGTTTCTTATCAGTTATCACAAATTTAATATTGATTGATATACGGGTGGATAAGCTACTTTGTTAAACGCTATTGTATTCTAATAATAATGGTTGGCTGTACCTTGTCACCAAAACACAACTAAAATTAGCAAAACACAATTATTCAACAATAAACAGAACACAATGATTCTCAAAATCATTATAATTAACTCAAAACAACTTTCCCGTTTACGTTTACGTACTAATCATCGAATCCAACTGCATTCGCCTTTTCAGGGAAGCAAAACCTCGTTCGAGAATAATCGCGATTAATTCAATAAGAATATTCTAGAGCAATAATAATTCGCCTAAATGTTGATTCAATATTACCGTGTGATCATTTTATAGTATAAATTATGCTATTATAGCAATCATTCTATTCTAACCTAGGTAGGTGTTAAACCATGAATTTCTGTGTGTTTTCTGTGCATGCCTATGTGTCTTGTAATTTATATAAATTCCAGGCTTGATAATTTTTCCTTTATTCTTCGCCAAACCATCAGAACGTTCTTCGGTGGTGCATGATCCCATTCGATTTTCAACAGCCACAACTGCTGGAATAAAATCTTCATCATGATTGTTGCTGGGCCAAGCCATCCAAGAGGGTCAAAAATCCGCGATGCTTCGGAAAGAAACTTTGTTTTTGTAGCAATACTGTCATTGTTAATATTAACCCTAAACTTATAAAGTAATCTTTATTCGGAAGCAAATGCAGTCCCACAATTTGTATAGAACTTAACTCATCGTCAAAAGAAATTGCAGAAGGTTTATTGGTTAGATCTCAAAGTTCTGCAGTATTGGATTTCCATTTTCGCAATTGGAAAACCTCCTATGATGCCAACATATTTATTAATTTTATTTTTATATCCGATCCACCAGTAAAATATTGTTACCCGGCCACCAACCGACAAGAACATCATCACATCATCAGCAAGAATGGCATCGATTGAAACGCTGTTGAACGCCAAGAGTGAGAGAAGCAAACAGCTATTAGCAGAGATAGATAAGGACTGGCGGAAAAGGCCAAATTTGACCCGAAAACAGCTAGATAATTATCAGCAAATTGTCACAACGCGATACGAATCATATGTCAGGGGGGATCAGGAATTACTAGCTCGGAACATACGAGAAATTTACCGAAGAATACAAACAGTATCTCCGAAGAAAGAGAAAAAAGGAGGCAATATCAAAAGCACTTCTTCAGTTTCCGTCTCAGACATAGTGGATCCAGAGAGGGAGGAGAATAGGAGCTCTACACCATTAACACCATTCACAAACAGCATTCAGCATCCCGTGAACAACTTGACCGCGGCATCACGAACATCCTCTGCATTAGGATCAGCCAGAAACGATGCAAATAAAGCTCTACTTTAGACAGCTGGAAGCATCGATCGATATTGGGATACTGACAACCGTTCCTGGATCCACGCTACAATGAAGATCGAGCAGATCAATTAAGAGTTAGAGGTCATTGAGAAACAATATCGCACCATCCTCATCAATATTGAAGAAGAGAAGCAAACAGCGCAATATTTCATAGATGACTATTATGGAGCGACCTTGCAAAATGCTGAATTTAATAAACTACATCAACTCGTGAGAAATTCCACCATTTAAAAACATCTGGTCAAATGGCCACCATTTAAAAACATCTTTAACAAAGTCATCCATCAAAGTACACTCTCTAATACCGAAAAGTTGTGGTATTTGAAATCGCACGTGCTAAAGGACGCTGCAAGAATAATTGCTCATCTATACCAGATACATATTTCAACACGATATTATCGCTGCATAATATACAAGTGGCATCAGCCTCAAGTATCAGAACATTACACGATACCATCATCGAAATGAGCCACAACATAAAAAATTTGGAATTGAAAAATCCTTTTGAAACCTTCATACCACACATTGTTATGAATAAAGTAGATACGGATACACTGCAGCGCTACGAAACAAGTCAGGCTTCCAAGCCTAGACAATTGTCTAGATTTCAGGGACGGATCATTCACCCATCATCTGGACAGCTAAACCAAATTCTGAGACCCAGCGAAGAGTACTCCAAGTACAGAGAACGATGGCAAAGGAGTCACTGCACAAAATTACACGATCATATGCAATATTGCAAGGAACACGGGCATCTAATCACCGAATGCCACCATTTCCGTAATGTTAGCACAAAAAGGCAGACATTTTTACCAACTGCCTTCTACACAGTATAAAAATCATGTGTACGGTAAAACCTTCCTGCACAATGTGTCATGACAGGCATCATCGGATCTTACATGAACCTCACTACCATCCGGAAAAAAGGTATCTATCGGTACATCAGATAGTAATCAAACCACATTATTGGCAAGAGCTGTGGTGAGGAGCACAGCAATATGTGAAACATCAACTAAATTGAGAGCCCTCATAGATCAAGGATCACAGGTCTCTTTCATTATGGAAGAAGCAATCCAACGTATCGGGCTAACCTTACATCCAACTACGATCAACATCTCCGGAATTGGGGCTGTTTAATTTCAGGACCTTCGGCTGTTTAATTTCAGGACCATGTGAAATTGCTACCCAACTACACTTAGTGAAGGTCCATAGTGTGATGACGAAGGTGGAATAGAAAATGAACCGGTTTTGGGAGTTGGAAGAGGCACAGAGCAGCACCAGAAATGAATCACCAGAAGACACTTGCTTGTGAAATCATTTTTCAAGGGATCTCACAGCGAGAACTAGATGGAGGATATGTGGTACAACTACCATTTAAAGAAATGTAACTGGATCAATTAGGATGTTCCAAACAAAGGGCACTACAACGTTTTTTACAACTCGAGAAAAAACTCAACTCAAACCAGGAGCTGAGAGAGCTATATATTCAGTTCATGAGGGATTATCTCAGTGTGCGTCACATGAAGCGAACACCTCATCAAGAAGGCAAATATTACCTACCCCACCATGCGGTATAGTCAAGTATACACCCGAGTCAACTAAAATACGGGTGGTTTTCGACGCCTCGATGGAAACATCGACAGGCAAGAGCTTGAACGATGCCATGTATAATGGACCACCACTACAAAATAATTTGTGGGCAGTGTTATTGAAATGGAGGAAACATCGAGTAACCTTCCTCGCGGACATCGAGAAAATGTATCGACAGATTAAGATACATAAACACCAACATATCAGACAATCTTATGGAGAGAAAGTAAACATCATCCCGTTAAGAGGATGAACTAACCAAAGTCACATATGGAACATCGGACGCACCTTACTTAGCCATGAGAACATTAAATCAATTGGCTGACAATAAAAATAGCTGTCATCCCGTCACTTTTTCAACATCGATTTTTATGTAAACGGTGTATTAACCGGCGCAGAAACGGTACAGAAAGCTCAACATTTGCAATCTCAACTAGCCCAACTACTACACAAAGGCGGAATGGAACTAGGGAAATTATCCAGTAAGGCCTTGATCGGAGACCTTACCTTTAAGAATAAACATCCAATTAAAACCCTAGGAATACTTTAAACCCAACCAGGGGCGACTTTGTATTTCACGTGGATTTACCACCCAACAACCACTTGCTTACAAAACGTCAGTTTTGTCCGAGATGTCAAGGGTCTTTGACCTATTAGGATGGCTTGCACCATTGATAATCAGCTGTAAGATAATGTATCAGACATTATGGAGTATGGAGTTAGGCTGGGACGACGCGCTTCCACCGGAGTTCGCAGACAAATGGGATCGGTACAAATCGGGAGCTACAGAACACTCAGCTCATTTGAATTCCCCGATATATCAATTATTACAAAGGCAGCTGTCTGTAACTTCGCGGTTTCTGCGACGCCTCGGAGCAGGCGTACGCAGCGGTGATTTGCTGTAGGACCATCACGAATGGCCAAGTAGCAGTAACTATGTAGTGCAGTATTACTAAGCTGGTTGATTCAACAAATAATACAAGTACTTGACGTTGGCATAATTATCGTGACCTTGTGGTCCGACTCCATGATTACTTTGGTATGGATACGAAATAGGCTTCGGCTGAGTAGAAGAAATCCAGACCATCACACGCAAGCACTCTTGGAAACATGTCCGATCCGAAGATAACCCAGCTGATTGTGGATCACGCGGAGTGACATCGAAAAAATTAGCAGCCATGGATAGCTGGTGGAACGAGTCAATTTTCCTGATGAATACAAAACCAAATCAGGAAGATTTTCCATGTGCTAGAGCAAAAAGCTAAATTGACACTTAAACCGTCCTCGAAGTGTGGCGAAATCTTTAATTTAAATAAACAGACATCACCTTCCGAGTAACAACTCCTCTTGCTTCAACGTGATATTAACGTCGAGATGACACCACCACCTCCTCCATCATATGATGAAGTGCGGAACGAGATATCGCAGATGAAAAATTACAAGACACCTGGTGAGGATGGTGTCTGCATCGAAATGCTCAAATATGGCGGTGTTTATCTATTCTACCGCATGTTTGAGCTAATAACAACAATTTGGTCTAGAGAAAAAATCCCAGTAGGGTGGAAGACGGCTCTTATTTGTCTACTTCATAAAAAGGGAGATCGATTGAACTGCAACAACTATCGCGGTATAGCTTTGCTAACACGGGCTACAAGGTTTGGGCCATCGTAGTCGCAGCAAAGTTATCAACTTATATCGAGAGGATCTTGGGTGATTATCAATGAGGTTTTCGACCAAATAGATCAACGACCGATCAAACTTTTACGCTGATGATTGTGCTGGAGAAATGCTATGAAAAGGACATATCTGTACACAGACTATTCATAGATTTTCAACAGGCGTACGGCAGCGTTAAGAGGAACACGTTATGGAATGTATTGTCCTATCTGGGCATTCCGTCAAAATTGGTTTCAATGTGCCAGCTTTTAATGGATGGCTCAATATGTAAGGTGCTAATAGAAGGCAACATTTGTTATTCGTCAGCTCAATATAGCGCAGCATAGCTGTCTGTATTATAAATTAACCCAGCTATTAGCATACGCTGACGATATTTGCATTCTGAGTCGCAACATCATCTCTCTGAAAGAGGTTCTCCTCCCATTGGAATTAACAGCCCAACAAATAGGCCTTCATATCAATGAAGCGATGACCAAATACATGGTGATCGTGAGAAGGCAGACTCGTGGGGACTTCATTTCAGGAGATACTCAATATGAAAAGATGAATGAGTTTAAATATCTAGGATCACTGATCAGTGATCACTGAGCAAAACTCCGTTTCTGTGGACATTTCATCGAGGATCACAGCAATATCAAAGTTTTCAAGTCTCCTCATATAGCGCGCAAAATAAAATTGGACATCTACAAGGCGTTGATAAGACCAGTTGTCACCTTTGGTTGCGAGTCTTAAAATCGCTTTAACTGAGCGTAAGATGATAAGAAGAATTCTCGGTTCCATTAAAGAGGGAGCCACGTACAGAATGCCAATGAATCACGAAATCAGAAATGATCTCGATAAAGTCGAAATCATTGGATTCATAAAATCGTCAAGGCTGAGATGGTTTGGGCACGTAGTACGTTCACAAAATCGGACCACTAAACAGGCCTTGGAGTCGGCACCAACGAAAGTAGGACCTCGTGGGAGACCACCTACCCGATGGATGGACGACGTTGAGAAGGACCTATACAAACTCGGTCACCGTGTCTGGCGTACTCTTGCGGTGAATCGAATTATTTGGAGGAGCATCGTTGAGGCGACCAAATCCCTGGGATGTAGCGCCAACGGAAGAAGAAGGAAAAGAGCAAAAAGCAGCAATACCCGTGTGCGTGTGTAGTACACATGGTCAAATGCAACCTTTACCCCGAGACGGCACAACCGCATACCATAGAAGCATATCGTGTCACCACCGATAGGAAAAAACACATCATCAACACATTCATTCGAACTTTTGTCGAACAGCCCTCAATTCACCATCCTACTGCAGCAAACATTAAACGTCTGATGGACACTTCTGATGAAGTTATACGAGGGCTTAAAGCTCTTAAAGCTAGGTCAAACCCGAGATCCTTGGCTCATCTACCTAATACTCCAGAAACTAAATGACAAATCAAAGGCAGCATGGGCAGAATATTCAGCAGACACAGTAAATCCGGAGTTTTCGGAATTTCTTAAATTCCTGAGTCGACGTATCGATACTTTGGAATCATTGATTTCAACGTCCAAGCGATCCAACACAAAAAAGGAAATTAAAGGTCACCTCGTTTCTGAGAATACTGATGGAGAAGTTAGTAGCTACGCTTCAGCTAAGTCACATGTGCCATGTGTCAAGATAAAGGTCACTCCATATTTCAATGTAGCGAGCTTCAAGCGATGGACGCAAATGCGCGAAAACAGTTTGCTAAACCTACCAATCGTTGTTTCAATTGCCTAAGCAGTAGCCATCCCATATTTAGATGCACCTCCAAATACACATGTCAACGATGCGGCAAAAAACACAACACACTGCTGCATCAGGAAGAAACCACAAGTGAATCAGCACAAGGTCCGCAGGCTACATCATCAGAAGTTGTTAATGCGCATTTTCAAAATACCGGTATATTTGCGATACTTCCAACTGCATTAGTAGACGCTGTCGATTACTCAGGAAAAACAACACCATGCAGAGCGATATTAGATTCCGGATCACAAGCCAGTTTTATAACTGAATCCTGTGTCCAACGCCTTCGCCTAGTAAGAAGAAACTCGCGGATCTCAGTTAGTGGATTGGGGCAAGCAAGCTCTGGAAATTCGAAAGGCTTGGTCACAATAACACTTAAGCCTAAACTTTTCCCCGAGATTTCCATCGATGCTCTTGTGATGTCCAAAATCACAGGCAAGATTCCCACACAAAACTTAGACGTCAACATCAAACCTTATGCCAAACTAAAGTTAGCCGATCCGCACTTTCACTAAAACAGGAAATATTGATATCCTTATTGGAGCTGATCATTTTTTCAAACTCCTTCAAAATGGGCAAGTCAAGTCAGGCCCCAATGGACCTATTCTTCAGAATACTGTTTTCGGTTGGATAGTTTCAGGGCAACCCGGTCCCTCCAGAGACAACAACTTGGTATCAATGTTTGCTATATCGGTTCAACAAAATGAAGTGGTGGACATCGATCGAAGCTTACGAAGATTTTGGGAGCTCGAATTATTAAACAACCAAAAAGAGGTACTCCCCCCCCCCCCCCCCCCCCCCCCCCCCCCCCGAAGAAGCTAGTTGCGAGAACCATTTTATTCAAAATACAACAAGGAGTTCTCAAGGGCGATTCATCGTAAAACTCCCATTTAAGAAATCAGCCAACCAATTAGGAGAGTCATTGCCATCTGCAGTTCAGAGGCTTAGGTGTGTTGAGCGCCGTTTCACTCGGGATCCTACGTTTTCAAAGATGTATCATGATTTCTTGTCCGAGTATCAACAATTGAATCACATGATAGAAGTATCTCCACCCAAACCAAATGAGAGTCACTTCTACTTACCTCATCACGGGATACTTAAAACTACAAACAACACGACTAAAATGAGAGTTGTATTTGACGGATCATCAAAATCCAGCACGGGTGTTTCCCTAAATGATTGTTTAGCGGTCGGTCCTACGGTACAATCCAGTCTATACGCAATCATTCTGCGATTTAGGGAACACAAAATGGCCTTCTCTGCAGACGTCGAAAAGATGTACCGTCAGGTCACCGTATCACCAGAAGACACCACATATCAACGAATAGTCTGGCGACCCGATGCATCACAACCCATTCGCCATTTACAATTACAAACCGTCACATATGGTCTAGCGTCAGCAGCATTTCTGGCCACTAGAGCCTTAAAACAGGTAGCAGACGACAATAAAAACTCAGTGTTGGAAGCCTCTCACATTATATCAAGGGATATTTACGTCGACGACCTTATGATGGGAGCGGATAACGAAGACGAGGCGCTGCAACTCAAAGAACAGATCACTAAAATCTTGATCGCCTACGGGTTCCACCTCAGGAAGTGGAAATCCAATAGTAGGTTAATATTGAACAACATTCCAAACGAACTGCAAGGAGCCAACAATAAGGAAATTAATGAACATAGTCAACAGCGCGCAGATTCCGTTAAAGTTTTGGGAATTAATTGGAATCCCAAAATAGACAGCTTCACGAGGCCAGCAGATTGTTTGTGCTATCCGAGGCCAGCAGATTGTTTGATCCGCTAGGTTGGTTGTCACCTGTGTTAATAGCATTTAGAATCTTCCTGCAAATGCTTTGGGGGGGACAATCTAGAGTGGGACGATCCGCTACCAACTGACAAACATGCTCTGTGGAGCAAACAATCTCAAATCCATTAATGAAATTTCCATTCCTAGATTCATTCAAACGACAAAGGGTTCCAGAATTGACATACATGGTTTCTGCGATGCAAGCCAATCGGCTTATGCGGCTGTTGTATACTTCCGAATAATCAGTCCGGATGGTAAAATTCAAGTAAAACTGGTTTCCGCTAAGACAAAGGTTGCACCGAACAAACAGCAAACCCTCCCAAGATTAGAACTATGTGCAGCGGAGCTACTCGCAAACCTGATCGAAGTTGTTAAAAGGATATCAAATCAAGGTATTGATCAGTTACATGCATGGACTGATTCCCAGATTGTGTTGGATTGGCTTGGAAGTCACTCAAGGCGCTGGAGCACCTTTGTGGGCAATCGCACATCCGAGATACTATCTACGTTGTCCAGGAAAAACTGGAGGCATGTTCCGTCAATCGACAATCCACCTGATTGTGCCTCTCGTGGTTTATCTCCAGGTGAACTCAACTCACATGTACTTTGGTGGAATGGACCAAATTGGTTATCTCTACCTACGGAAGCTTGGCCAATTCAGTTAAGAAATTATGGTCATCAAGAAGAAAAGTCGAATAAAATAACCGCGTTTGCAATCACTTGCACCAAGTCAAATGAGTGGTTCGACGACATCATTCGTAAATATTCGTCATTTCGCAAATTATAAAGAGTCATGGGTTACATATTACGGTTTCTTGATAATGTAAGAAAACCTAAAGTTTCCAGAGTCAATGGCGTTTATCTGTGCCGAGAGGAACTACTTCACGTCGTGCACATAATTTGTCGGTGCGAGCAAAGGCAATTTTACCAGGATAACATATTTAGCATTGCAAGCTAAACGAGTAATCAACCGAACGAGCATTCTCAAGTCATTAGATCCATTTCTAGATGATTTTGGACTACTTCGGGTTGGAGGAGGCAGGCTACAAAATAGTTTAGTACCGTATTCAACGAAACATCCAATTATACTGCATCCAAAGTCAACAATTATACGCTGCTAATTCTCCGTGATGTTCATCTAGACAATAAACACCTAACGGAAAAACAAAGGCAAAGGAAGTGATCCGAAAATGCGTCATTTGCACGAAATTTAAAGCTGAATTCCCACAACAATTAATCGGCAGTCTACATTTTTCACGAGTCGAATTAATACGGCCTTTCCTCAAAACTGGTGTAGACTACGCAGGGCCAATTTTGATTCACCTGGCGAAAGGACGTGGGCAAAAAACATATAAAGCTTACATATGCCTGTTTATATGTTTAAGCACAAAAGCCGTCCACTTGGAACTCGTAAGTGATCTCTCTAGTGACGCCTTCCTAGGGGCTCTCAAAAGATTTACTGCACGAAGGGGAGTCTGTTGTGAACTTCATAGCGATAACGGCAGCAATTTCGTCGGTTCTGACAGCAAACTGCAAAAAGTGTTTGCTAAAATTATAAAATGTTCAAATAATATATCTGATTACTTTTCTAGATATCGAATCACATGGAATTTTATTCCTCCCAATTCACCGCATTTTGGAGGATTGTGGGAAGCGGCAATCAAATCCACCAAATTCCATATTAAGAGAGTCATTGGCAAGAACATTGTAACGACACTCGGCAGCGTGAATTGGTCCAGCTACAGTAAACTGTATACTTTTCCGTATAACCCTGAGTCGTTAGCAGAGAATTGTCAGGATTCAGCAACTAAGAGGCTTCGATGGCGGTTAATTTGCTAGCTAGCTATGGCTCAGCGGATGGGTGTGGGGGATTTCGAAGCATTAGTCACTCGAGGCTTTACCGCCAAATAAAAAAAAAAATAAGAAAATTATTGAAAAAAAAAACATGGATATTTATTATACCGACCCAAACAGTGATACCTACCCTGATTGCATTTACCCACTTCTGCCGCTACATTCTCCCATGCTCCGGAATTTATCTCATTCTAAAAAATATTTAATTCACTTATCGATAACGAAAAAAAAATACGAAATGAACCCACCGCACATATTACGAGAACACAAAAGAAATATATAATTAAAAAAAATCAGAATTAAAGTATACCGAACTTAACAAAAGTTTTATTCATTCATGGAATACTAACATTATTTGAGACATGAATATTTACAATGGGATTAGTTCTGGTTAGTACCTAATGCTATATAAAAAAAAATTATTGATAGTAGCAAGCTATTTCAACCGCGATATTATCTTAAGATAATAAATGGAAACCCGAATGGAAAATGTGAAATTCAAAAACAAATTCAAAAAAAAAAAAAAAATGAAAATTACTTGAAATAGTTTGCTAAAATGAGGAAGATAATATAACTTATGAATATAATGAAATTTAATATAATATAATATGTCAAAGAAAAATATGGAAATGTAATAAAAAAAAAATAATGGTAATAATAAGATATATGTATAAAAAAAACACTTAACTAATCGTTGGGCGCCGATGAAAATACGTTTGATGTCATCAAAGAAAATCACGAATGTCGTTGTTGTGGTAATCGAAGTTTAAATGTGAAATTTGTATTTAACGTTAATCTGATTACTCGAAATTTCACTTATTATGCATACTCTTGATGCAATTTGTAGATACCCTTGTTTATTTGTTACAAGAATGATGAATCACGAATTACGGTAACATTTCCGGGTTAGTACCGTAATCACTACCACTTTATTACCCACAGTTTTTAATATCATACGATATTGAACCACATGTCTAATCCCAATTTAATATTAAATTAGGATTAGTTTTGTTTTCCACTTAAGTTTTTAATGACATGAAACACTTAAACTTTACGAACTTTAATTTAGGGCTCAGAAAAACCAGTTGATTAAGCAAATTAACTGTTCGCAATATAATGTTTATATAGTTTTATCAACACTATTTAACTCATATATTTTACTTCGTTTATAACTTCGATTTCATATTAAAATCGATATATGTAATTCAAATTAACTTATATTTAACTTAACACAAAATAATAATATGAATTATAATTAATACATTTAATTTATTATATCTGTATATGGAATGAACAGAATTTTTGTACATATTAGTTTGTTTTCCATAATCTTATAAGGGACGTTTTGTAGCTAAGTTTTAATGAAGTAATATTTATTTAATTTATTTATTTAATTTATATAGAAATATTGTATTTTATTTATTTTATTTATTTATTTAATTTATATAGAAATGTTATTTTATTTATTTAATTACTTGGTTCATTGTATATTCTTCGCTACCGTCCACTTTGAAAGCTATCACTCGACTCCCTCATCATTCTCAAAAAAAATCACAATCCAAATTATTTGATTTTTTCTTTACTCCTCTTTATCAATTATGTTACATCGCTCTCATTAAAAAAAACATCAGAACAAACCAACATAGAGAATCGCGAAACAAACTGGACCATTCACAATCGCAAAATAAGACCATCACTCGTCAGAGACAATCAATCCGTACCATTTGTAGCGATACATCGTTACAAGTCGTGGGGACGACCTGCCCCTGAGATGAGTCTTAGCCGGGCCTATAGCATGAAAACCAAAGAAAATATTGGCTTTTCTTGATCAAAACAAAATTTAAAAAAAATTAAAATTTCAGTTAGTTTGAAATATGAAGCTAATAACAGGATCCCGGGAACTACGCAAAACGAGTAAGTTCGGATCTGGCCTAATTAGAATATTTGGACTTAGAAGGGGATACGAAAAACGCAATGGGACGACGGTTTTATATTTTGATATCTTTCAAGTGAAAAACCCCCATCGATTTCCCGTTCAGGTCTGATAACTCAACGGCCACAGTACCTACTAATTTGGATACAGTTCCTTTTAAGAATTTCGGAGCTAGTTTTGCAGCATAATTTTGTGATGCATTACTCAGTGAAAAATTTCTTACGTACACCGTTTGTCCCACCGCTATCTTCGGAGTCCTGGTTCGGGTATTGTACGTTGTCTGGGATTTCATATAGGCTTTGTGCAGGTTTTCTCCTACCTTTCGATAAATCTGATGCAAAAATTCAGGTTTCTCCGTGAGTTCAAGATGATTTCCTGTAAATTGTTCAAGTTCCTTAAGGATTCTATAAAGAGATCCGTTCAGGATAGCATGTTGACCAAAAATAACAAAATGTGGAGAATAACCCGTGGAATCATGCACCGCGTTTCTTAAAGCATGAGTGACCGCAGCCAAATTTACATCCCATAATTTTTGATCAGTTTTTATATATGATCTCAGAGATGCCAGCAGCGTACGATTCACTCGCTCGGAAGCATTTGCCTGTGGGGCATATTTAGCGGTAAAGAGATGTTTTACCTGATACTTGTCACAAAGATCCCGCACAAGATTAGACTCAAATTGACGTCCGTTGTCAGTCACTATCAATTCCGGCACTCCAAACATCAGAAAAATCTGAGTTTCCAGAAACCTCACCACTTCAACGGCGGTAGCTTGTCGAACGGCCTTTGTTAACACGAATTTGGACAAATGATCCACCGCTATTAAAATTGACGTGTTCCCATTTCGAGTTCGTGGGTAAGGCCCCAAAAAATCCAAATAAATCCTCTGCCACGGTCTTGAGGTAATAGGAAGTGTAGAAAGAGGCGGCCGCAAACATTGATTTGAGGCTTTATTTGACCTGCAAGCTTCACAAGATGATATAAATTTGTGTACATCCATGACTAAGGTAGGCCAATAAAAGTACCGTTTAAGGATTTCACTAGTTTTCTTAATGCCTAAATGAGCAAATGTTGGCGGAACATGAGCAGACTCTATTAGAGAACCCCGTAGTTCCTCCGGCACCACCAATTTCCAGGAAGGAATGTCATTTCCAACTTGAGCTGCCAGGTGAGGTTTTAAATTAATGTAAACTTTACCATCTATGGTTGTAGTATTGTTTATTCCAGCCCTATTTTCTACCTGAAGAATTAAAGTTGTATAGTTTGGTGATTTAAACGCTGGAGCATCTAGATCAATAAGCAAAGGTCGATCTGATAGTGCAAATTCATCCATATGAACTCTAGATAAGGCATCAGGAACACAATTCTGTGAACCCTTTCGATACTCAATAACGAAATCGTAACCCTGGAGCTTAAGGCTCCAACGGGCTAGCCGACCGGTCAGATCCTTGGTGGACATCAACCAGGTCAGGCTAGCGTGATCGGTAATTACCGTGAAAGGCATTCCCTCAACATATGCCCGGAATTTATGTACTGCCATCAATGCTGCCAAGCACTCCAGCTCGGTCACACTATAGTTCCTTTGGGCCGCGTTCAATTTGTGTGACATATACGCCAAAGGCCTATCGTCACCGTCCAAATTCTTTTGGAAGAGCACAGCTCCCACTCCCGTCGAACTTGCATCGCACTGGATGTAAAAACGCTGGCTAAAGTCAGGCGTACCGAGAACCGGTGTGCTGATTAAAGCACGTTTCAGCGAATCAAAGGCAGTTTGGGACTCTCCGGTCCACTTGAATTTATGTCCCTTTTTCAGTAGGTCGGTGAGCGAACTCGAAAGTGAAGAGTAATCTCGGATGAAACGCCGATACCATCCCGTAACGCCCAAAAATCTCCGTACCTGCCTCACTGTCTTTGGTGTGGGGAACTCTGCAATGGCTTTAATCTTCTCAGGATTCGGTCTCAGTCCTCCCTCACCAATCACATGACCCAGATACCCGATCTCTCTCAGTAAAAATTTACTCTTTTCGACATTAATGGTGAGTCCTGCTTTCGCGAGACGATCCGCAACTTCAGCGAGCAGAGTAAAATGTTCATCTAGAGTAGATGTGGTAATTAAAAGATCATCGAGGTACACGAATACCCGGTCATGCAACTGGTGGGGAATAACTTTATTCATTAATCGTGACAAAGTCTGAGGCGCATTGCAGAGCCCGAACGGCATCACTTTAAAATGATATAGCGGGCGTCCGGGGATAGAAAAAGCCGTCTTCTCTCTCGAATTTAGATCTAATGGAATCTGCCAAAATGCATCCTTGAGATCCAAACTCGAGATGTATTTTGTCTGATCCAGCCGGCTCAACAAACCTTCGATCAGCGGCAATGGGTAAGCGTCCTTTTTCGTGACCGCATTCAATCGCCTGGCATCCAGACATAATCGAATACCACCATTTGCCTTTTTCACCATTGCCATTGGCGAACTCCACGCACTATGACTCTCCTCAATTACATCAAGGGAGAGCATGCGATCCAACTCATCATATATGAGTTTTTGTCTCGCGGGTGACACTGCATAAAACCGTTGTTTTATTGGAAGGGATTCTCCAACATCAATGGTGTGGTTCAACAAACTGGTCCTGCCAAGACCTAATTTTCCAAAGCTAGGCAAGCAATCGATTATGTCCTGGAGTCTATGCCGCTGATCGTCGGTGAGATGGTGGTGTAGGGCAGCGTCGTTAGTAATGAGTGCGGGGTCGACGGTTAGATCGGCCACTACTCGAGGAGCTAAACCAAAGAGTTCCCAAAAGTCACAGCCCAGATACAAATTTTGCTGGAGTGATGGAACTATGAAAATTTTCATGGTGATAGTTCGCCCCTGAAATGAGATATTACCATTTACGTAACCGAGAACTGGCTGCGATGTACCACAAGCTGTTTTAATGGAAGTCATGATGGGATACAGTGGAAGATGATGGTGTTCGATAAACTCGACTGATCCCTTGCCTAAAGCAGTAATACTGGCTCCACTATCCAGCAAGCCTCGAATTTTTGCTCCATTTATATCAACAACAGTGTAAGGTCGATTATCGTCGGCAGGTGGCAAGTCGTCGGATAGAATTGATTCGGCAATATTAGCATACATCCTTTTTCTCTCTGTGAAAAATTTACGGGTTCGCATGCCACGAGTTCTGACCTGACCGACGGATTTATTTTGGGGTGTACATTTTGAGATTGCTAATGAGAAGGGTTTTTCGTTTGACTGGGTAATGGCGTCGCCATTCTGACGTGGGGTCCCTGATTCGACGGTCGGAAATGAGATGACCCGGTTGTCCTCATTTCCGACGGCAAGTTTTTCGCTTTACGCGAACATGAAGGACAATGCGCTTTCCGAACATCGGGAGTCCCACAAGAATAGCAAAATATACGAGGCGGAAGATCACAATCTTTCCAAAAATGACCATGAATTCGGCAATTCCAACAAATTATTGGCGGAGGAGCTCGGGGATCAAAATTTACGTTTCGAACCGTGTGATTAGCTTTTATTGCACTTACATCCAAAGACGGCGGTAATGATGGCTGAGGAACCGCATAATGTGGGAATTCAAAATTTGTACTAGGAAATCTATAAGTGTTATTTGGGTTACCACTTGAATCAACGGGAACGTTTACTGCCTGCGAAACGATTGCCGTGGGTGGTACATAAACTTCGTGCACCGTGTATGGTTTACTTCCAGTGTACATTTCTGGTATATATCCTATGCTTTTCCACGCATCTTCAGTAGATATGCATGTGCTGACTAAGTCGGCTACTGACGAAACCGACCTTCCTGCCAAATGAACGATTAAGCCAACTCGCATGTTTTTCCTTAAAATCTCTAAAAGTTCAAACTCAGGAATAGGAACTTTCAAAGGCATCGCGAGGGTTAGAATATCGTAATAAAAATCGACGAAAGATTCTTTAGGCTTTTGTTTCCTCTGGTCGATTAACTTCCGGATGTCCACATCGGTCCTTCGATCTTGGAATCTATGTAAAAATGACATACGTAACTCAGACCAAGTACAACTAGGATTTTTCCCTATAATAAGCCAGTAATGTTCCTGCGCTAAACCCTCTAGTAAGAAAGTTATGTCGTTTAATAATTTATCTAGCGGCACATTATGTGTCAACGCCAGGTGTTCAATTCTTAAAAAGAAATTCTCCACTGCTACACCCGAAGGTGATCCATCAAATTTAATTTTCCACTTATAAACTGGTGTATGTTGAGATCTGAGGATGGATGCTGGAGCACCAGGTTGATTAATAAACGGACCTGATCCTTGGTTTCCATAATTTGGCATCCCCATTGGGTTTCCCAATAAACGTGGATCAAATCCCGCATTTACTTCTGGTGGCGCATTAGCGAAATTTGGTGGTACAAAATTAATTCCCGCCGGAGCACCCAAAGGCCCTGGTGGAAGCTGTGGATAAGGCAGGAATGGAAAAATATTTGGCTGCACAAAAGTCTGAGTACCCGGGAAAGTGGTGAACGTTGCTGGTTTAGGATCGACATTTGGAGGAGCCTGTGACGAGGATGGTTCAAAAGGAACATTGGTATTACTCATCTTTGGAGTCGATGATATCTCTCCTCCTTGTCTGTCGGCTGAAATAACTGCCGGAATTTGTTCTTCAATAAAATCCTCAATGTTAATAGCGTTTATCTCAGCTCTTGAAATATTAATGTCACGTTTGTTCTGTTTATGTTTTTCACACATCTCTAACAAATCATGACAATTTTTAATAACCGCAGGTACTATAGGTTTCACGGCTTGGACTGTTACTAACCGTTGAAGACGTCCTAGGATATGTAGCAATCGAGATGCAATTATTTCGAGCTCATCCTCACTCTCGAGCATATTTTCAAAGAACTCAAGTAAATTTGCTTGCAGGTGTTTTAATTTTGTCACACAACCCGAAACTTCATTATGCGGGTATTTTACTGAATCTGCATGTGGCTCGTGAGGTGCGAGGTTTGGATCATTTTTCTCCTCTTCCAGACGTGAGTCTAAAGTGCTGAAACGATCTTTCATTGTACCCACTATTTTTCGCAACTGACATTCAATAAGAAACTCATCACTTTCCAAGTTCCCTGGTTTCATCGTAAAGAAAGCCATTTTGCCAAGAAGATGGACTATAGAAAATATTAGTAATGACTTATGTGCGCTTAAAATATACTCTTAGCGTTCCCAACTAACGGATATCACTCTTTCCAAATAAAATGCTCCAATTGTTCTATACTACAAAAATCAATATTTTCTGTAAAACCGAACTATAAGATAAATCTTTACTTTTCGAGGTCCAGTTTGAAATAACGTTCTTTAGGAAATTTCCGAATTTTGAAAACAAATAAAACTAAAAATTCAAAGAGAAAAACAAATAATTCAGGTTTGAATTAATGAAATGAAAAATATAATGTATATATAATGTATATCTGAAACTTACAAATATATGCTTAGGAGAATGTAACGGTCATCAGTAGGCAGTATCCACTTGATCAGGGTAACACGAAATATGTTTGGGTAGGTGTGGGTATCACCGTTTGTTCCGGACAATAAATTAATAAATAATAAAAAAAATTAAATACGTTGGTCTTAACGGAAACAAACAAACACAATCACATCGGTAATAATGGAATGGTATTCGCGCGCAAGACCTCCCGTACTGAATAATTCAAAAAAAGCTCTACAATGAAATCAACAAATGAAATTTGGAATCGCTGTAACTTAATGAAATTATTTAATGTTCTTAAAAATTTTTGCAAGAGGGAAAAAATAAAAAAAAATTTAAATTGAAAAATTGAACGCCATATTTAAACAAACATCTAACTGTATCAACACGTAATCATGGTAGAAGATGCGAATATGGAAAATTTATGGAAATTTGAGCTTCCAATACAATCACACAATAAACGGAAATGAATTGGAAGATATTCAATGGAATACTAATGATAATTTGATGCAACAACAAGACTAACACTAAAATCAACATTTATATAAATGGAAGCAATGCGGTTATGATTTCATCAAACCACCACAGCTAAAGAACAACCGGTCTTAATAAATGATATTTTTGAAATGGGGGAAATCCCGTATGAAACTAACACCTGAATCGACAAACCTACAGTCTAGAAGCAGCTGCGCATACGGGACAAAATGAGAAAAAAACTGAAGATAAACCAAAAAAAAATTAATAATAATAATATGGTTATGTTACCAGTTTGGGCGCCATCTGTAACGACACTCGGCAGCGTGAATTGGTCCAGCTACAGTAAACTGTATACTTTTCCGTATAACCCTGAGTCGTTAGCAGAGAATTGTCAGGATTCAGCAACTAAGAGGCTTCGATGGCGGTTAATTTGCTAGCTAGCTATGGCTCAGCGGATGGGTGTGGGGGATTTCGAAGCATTAGTCACTCGAGGCTTTACCGCCAAATAAAAAAAAAAATAAGAAAATTATTGAAAAAAAAAACATGGATATTTATTATACCGACCCAAACAGTGATACCTACCCTGATTGCATTTACCCACTTCTGCCGCTACATTCTCCCATGCTCCGGAATTTATCTCATTCTAAAAAATATTTAATTCACTTATCGATAACGAAAAAAAAATACGAAATGAACCCACCGCACATATTACGAGAACACAAAAGAAATATATAATTAAAAAAAATCAGAATTAAAGTATACCGAACTTAACAAAAGTTTTATTCATTCATGGAATACTAACATTATTTGAGACATGAATATTTACAATGGGATTAGTTCTGGTTAGTACCTAATGCTATATAAAAAAAAATTATTGATAGTAGCAAGCTATTTCAACCGCGATATTATCTTAAGATAATAAATGGAAACCCGAATGGAAAATGTGAAATTCAAAAACAAATTCAAAAAAAAAAAAAAATGAAAATTACTTGAAATAGTTTGCTAAAATGAGGAAGATAATATAACTTATGAATATAATGAAATTTAATATAATATAATATGTCAAAGAAAAATATGGAAATGTAATAAAAAAAAAATAATGGTAATAATAAGATATATGTATAAAAAAAACACTTAACTAATCGTTGGGCGCCGATGAAAATACGTTTGATGTCATCAAAGAAAATCACGAATGTCGTTGTTGTGGTAATCGAAGTTTAAATGTGAAATTTGTATTTAACGTTAATCTGATTACTCGAAATTTCACTTATTATGCATACTCTTGATGCAATTTGTAGATACCCTTGTTTATTTGTTACAAGAATGATGAATCACGAATTACGGTAACATTTCCGGGTTAGTACCGTAATCACTACCACTTTATTACCCACAGTTTTTAATATCATACGATATTGAACCACATGTCTAATCCCAATTTAATATTAAATTAGGATTAGTTTTGTTTTCCACTTAAGTTTTTAATGACATGAAACACTTAAACTTTACGAACTTTAATTTAGGGCTCAGAAAAACCAGTTGATTAAGCAAATTAACTGTTCGCAATATAATGTTTATATAGTTTTATCAACACTATTTAACTCATATATTTTACTTCGTTTATAACTTCGATTTCATATTAAAATCGATATATGTAATTCAAATTAACTTATATTTAACTTAACACAAAATAATAATATGAATTATAATTAATACATTTAATTTATTATATCTGTATATGGAATGAACAGAATTTTTGTACATATTAGTTTGTTTTCCATAATCTTATAAGGGACGTTTTGTAGCTAAGTTTTAATGAAGTAATATTTATTTAATTTATTTATTTAATTTATATAGAAATATTGTATTTTATTTATTTTATTTATTTATTTAATTTATATAGAAATGTTATTTTATTTATTTAATTACTTGGTTCATTGTATATTCTTCGCTACCGTCCACTTTGAAAGCTATCACTCGACTCCCTCATCATTCTCAAAAAAAATCACAATCCAAATTATTTGATTTTTTCTTTACTCCTCTTTATCAATTATGTTACATCGCTCTCATTAAAAAAAACATCAGAACAAACCAACATAGAGAATCGCGAAACAAACTGGACCATTCACAATCGCAAAATAAGACCATCACTCGTCAGAGACAATCAATCCGTACCATTTGTAGCGATACATCGTTACAACATCTTAACCCTGGAAGAAATAAACACTTTACTTGCAGAAATCGAGGGAATTCTCAATTCCAGACCTTTGTGTGTGATCAATGATACAGAAGTCGATCCACTCACGCCATTACATTTTCTGATCGGGCATCTGTATACCAAGGTTCCTGAACTTGACATAACACACTTGAAGGAATCGTATCTTAACAGGTGGCAAATGGTTCAACAAATGAGTCAATCATTTTGGAAAAGGTGGTACGTCGAATATCTGACATCCTTACAGCAACGAACCAAATGGAAAAGTAAAAAATCTTCATTAAAAATTGATGACATCGTTGTGATTAAAGATCAAAACCTGCCAGGTAATCAATGGCTGCTGGGCAGGGTCATAGAGATTCATCCCGGTACGGATGGTCTAGTCAGAGTGTGTTATATAGTTATATAACTGTTATAATTATATTGTTATAATTAATTATATTGTTATAATATTTTTATGTCAAAGAAAGAATTGTAGCTATGTTCAGCTTGGTCAGAGTTGAATAAAGTCCATCTTTATACGTACCACACCTGTTTGGATTAAGAATAAATTATCTTTAAAATAAATATAATTGGAGTTTCAATTACTCAAACTGAAGATACAACATATTGGCGACGAGGAACTGGTTAACGAAAATATAAATGGCAAGTAAAATTCCGGCGAATTATATTGAATTTTTTGGGGCAACTAACTCAAAATTCGATAGATGGCTCAAGAGGTTAGAAAACGCTTTCGCCATTTACGCAGTTGTAGAAGACAAAGAGAAAATTGAATATCTCTTGCACTACTTGGGTGCGGATGCGTATGACGTTCTGTGTGATAACGTTGCTCCGGAAGAGCCGGAAAATATGAAGTACAACCAAATCACAACGTTTTTATCAAATTACCATAACCCTAAACCATTAGAAATAGCGGAATATTTTAAATTTCATCATCGGGTGCAATTGGAAGGCGAAACGATTCGAGATTATGGATCAGTGCTTCGGAAGATGGCAATTACTTGCAATTTCGGCAAATTTTTAGAAACGGCACTAAGAAATCAGTTAGTGTGCGGAATTCGTGATCGACGTATAACAGATAGGTTATTAGAACATAAAGATCTAACGCTTCAAAAAGCAGTCGAATTAGCAAACGCGATGGAAATATCGAAATCGGACAGCAAGGGTCTATTAAACACACAAGAATTTAAAAGTGTGCACTCCGTTTTTCATCAAAAACACAAAAGCAAAGGAAATGTGAATACGCGTACAAATAGCACAATGTCCAGAGACAATCAAAAGTCAACAGATGCAGTAGTAAGCAACACAGCAAAAAATATCAAATGTTTTCGATGTGCTGGACCACATTATGCTACAAATTGCAGACATAAACAGAGTATATGTAACACGTGCAAACAAAAGGGACACATCCAAAAGGTTTGTAAAAAACAAAACGTGAATGTAATTGAGAACGATGAATCTCAACAAAAATTAAATCTGCATGAATGTTCAATAGTTGAATACATAAATACCGTCGAGTCCAGTGTCAAAGTTCCAAATAGTGGTAAAATTTGGATTAAACCAAAAATTAATAATATACCAATTAATATGGAATTTGACAGTGGAGCCGCCGTATCATTGATTAATTATAGTGAATATATTATCATAGTAAATTTAATAATGTAAAATTGAAATCATCAGATATTAAACTAAACACTTACTGTAATAATAATTTACAAATTGTGGGTTTGGCAGAGGTTAGGGTCGATTTGTTTGGTGAGTCCAAGATACTTAAGTTGTATGTTGTGAAAGGCAGCAAACACGCGTTTTTGGGTCGAGATTGGATGGTAGCTTTTGGTTGGAAAATGTTTTCAAAATTATTGGATTCTAGCTCCATTAATAGTGTTGATTCAGTACAAAATTGTTTGGATAGTTTGATTAAAAAATATGCAAACGTATTTGATGACGAAATAGGTAAAATTACAGGTGAACAAGTTTCGTTCACATTAAAACCAAATAGTGTTCCTGTCTTTGTAAAGGCACGCCCGTTACCTTTTGCATTAAAATCTCGTGTCGAAGAAGAGATTAAAAGTTTAGTCGCGCAAGACATTCTGGTAAAGGTAGACCACAGTGACTACGCAACGCCTATTGTACCCGTTGTCAAGGCAAACGAAAAAATTCGAATTTGCGGTGATTTTAAAATCACAATAAATCCACAGCTAGTGATAGACGAACATCCCCTACCATCTACAGATGAATTATTTGAAAATCTGGCCGGAGGCGAAAAGTTTTCAAAAATCGATTTGAAAAGTGCCTACCTGCAATGGGAAGTTCGCGAGGAGGATCGACATCTTCTTACGCTTAGCACTCACTTAGGTCTGTATCGAAGTAAACGACTGTTTTATGGTGTAAATTCTGCTCCGGCCAAATGGCAAAGGAAAATAGAAAGTATCTTAACTGGTATCGAGGGAGTAGCTGTTTTCATAGACGATATTCGAGTCACAGGGCCAAATGACGAAATACATTTTCAAAGATTGGAAGAAGTCTTTAGTAGATTATCCAAATTCGGATTAAAAGTTAATCTGAAGAAAACAGAATTCTTGAAAGACAAAATTGAGTACTGCGGTTACGTATTAAATAGTTCCGGCATTCACAAAGCAAATTCCAAAATAGAGGCAGTGAAAAACGCTCCAAAGCCCAAAAATCGTACCGAATTGCAATCATTTTTAGGGTTGATAAATTATTATCACAGATTCTTCCAAAATCTAAGTGACATATCAGAACCGCTGCATGTGTTACTCCGTAAGGGAAATGATTGGAACTGGAATGCCGATTGTGAATACTCATTTGAAAAACTAAAGGAAATAATGCAGCCGGATAAGTTTTTAGTACATTATTCCGATAAACTTCCTATTTGTTTGGCCACAGATGCATCTCCAATAGGGGTTGGTGCGGTACTTTCGCACATAATGCCGGACGGAATGGAACGACCTATTCAGTTCGCATCGCAAACGTTGAACGTATCACAACGAAGGTGGGCCCAAATTGACAAGGAGGCTTATTCTTTAGTTTACGGAGTAAAAAAATTTTTTCAATATTTATACGGTCGGGAATTTATCTTGTATACTGATCATAAACCTTTGATCCATATTTTTTCTCCGTCGAAACCACTACCGCACATGTCCGCAACAAGAATGCAACACTATGCAGTTTTCTTGCAAGGATTTAATTATAAAATTAAATACAAGCGCAGCGAGGACAATGCGAATGCTGATGCGTTTTCGCGACTACCAATACATTCGGAAAACGAAATTAAATTTGAAGAATCTGACATACATGAAATTAATCAGATAGAAACGCTCCCTGTAACCATAAAAGAGTTGGCTAATGCTACGGCAAACGATGTTGCCCTGACACCATTATTAGAAGGATTGCGTAAAGGAACGGTTATTTCTTATGTAGATAGGTTCGGTATTGATCAACAAGAATTCTCATTACAAAACGATTGTATAATGCGAGGGTCAAGGGTTGTCATACCTGAAATTTTGAAATCAAAAATATTAAATGATTTACATTTGGCACATTTTGGGAGTACGCGGATGAAAAGTTTAGGTCGTAGTTTTTGCTGGTGGAGTAATTTCGATAAAGATATTGAAAACTTTGTGAAAAATTGTATTTATTGTTCAAAGAACAAAAATAATCCTCCTATCCAGTCAAACCATCATTGGGAATATCCCGTTCAACCGTTTGAACGGATCCATGTGGATTTTGCGGGACCTTTTTACGGTTGTTATTTTTTCATTTTAGTAGATGCGTATACCAAATGGCCCGAAATTCACGTAATGAAACATATTAACACGGATAATACTATCAAATTGCTCAGAAATATATTTTCAATTTTTGGTTTACCAAGTGTGTTATGTTCTGACAATGGCACTCAATTCGTAAATCCAAAATTCAAAAATTTTTTGCAATCGAATGGAATAATACACAAGAGGTCAGCTCCATATCAGCCTGCGACTAATGGTCAGGCAGAGAGATACGTGCAGACACTCAAGAACAAACTTCGTGCCATGAATCCAAGTAAAGGTGATTTGGAATTTCGGTTGGCACAAATTCTGGTTCACTACAGAATCACGCCTCATCCGGTTACAAAATTTTCTCCTTCTGAATTAATATTTAAATACCCAGCGAAAAATAAATTTTCAATTATGGTTCCCAAAGAAAAATCTATCAGGAGTTATAAATTAGGTGATAGAGTTGCGGCGAGGAATTATAGTGGAAATGAAAAATGGAAATTTGGTGAGGTCGAAGACAAAATGGGTAAATTATATTATAATGTACGGTTAGACAATGGTCAGAAATGGCACAGGCATATCGATCAAATTTACGGAATAGGTGGCCAGGTTACAGAGCCCGAGCCAACCCTTAACTGTTATCCATCCAATGATTCTGGAAACACAGCATTACCAGATAGTGTTGTTATTGATTCAAATCTGGATCAAATCATTGATGATCATGATCAATCTCCACTTACTCTAGATCCTGATAAAATAAATATGGAAAGCCAACAAGTTCCATCGATGTCCCATCCACAAGGAACGGTTGTTCGTAAAAGTTCTAGGATTCGCAAGCCAATTAACAGAATGAATCTCTAAAAACAGACACAATTTTTTAATTATTAAATTAAACATTAGAAAAAAAAAAAAAAAGTAAATAAATAAACTTGAATTATATAATTTATTTGCAAGTAATAATGAAATAAATTTTTTTTTGCAAACAAAAATTTTCTTTAAAAAAAAAGGGAGGAACTGTTATATAGTTATATAACTGTTATAATTATATTGTTATAATTAATTATATTGTTATAATATTTTTATGTCAAAGAAAGAATTGTAGCTATGTTCAGCTTGGTCAGAGTTGAATAAAGTCCATCTTTATACGTACCACACCTGTTTGGATTAAGAATAAATTATCTTTAAAATAAATATAATTGGAGTTTCAATTACTCAAACTGAAGATACAACAGAGTGGTTACACTAAAAACACGGAACTCCGAAGTCAAATGTCCAATTCACAAGCTATGCTTACTGCCAATTTCCAAAGAAGATTCTCTCGAGGATTAAAACAAAATCGCACCACAGTTTCCAAATTTACTAATACACAACACGAACAACAACTCTAAAATCAGCAATCAACTTTTCATCTCTGATTTGAAGACATCATTGAACTTGCCAGTTCAAGGGCGGGTGTATGTCCAGTAGCTGAAAACCAATTAATTATAATTATTTATAAGATATATAGTACTTATGTCATTATACTTAACTTAACTTGAAGAATCCATCGGCCGGTTTGGAATGCCAACAAAAATTGTCCTAATCTGTGCTGAAATTGTTTATATTAAATAGAATCACTTAATTTATAATTTTGATTGGCACTCTTACCGGTTGTACACTTATAATTAATGCCGAAATATTTTATTCTTTAATTTAATTAATCATAATATTTAATTAATATATTTAATATAATTACTATGCGATTTCTCTCCACTGTAAGTTAATTTATTTTGAAATGACATTTCAATTATTGTTATTGTTATTTATTGTTGTATTTAGTGGTGGAATTGTAATCAACATTTATATAATTAGTACGTTCTACTTTAATTTTATAGCAACTTAAGCCATGTTTACGTGATTAAGTCATGATCGAAAAACCCATTATTAGGCCATAATTTTCAAATCGAATTTTATTTAAATAAGGCAATCCTAATGGTTTTTTCGACATTGCCATTTTAATTAGATTAAATAATTTTTTCAAAATCAATCTTTTGCAATATATCAAAGTGTTAGCAACAAACTTAAAATAAAAATTGTTGAATTCTATAATTAAATAAAATTGTGAATTAGAAATCAGGTGTTTGGGAAAACAAGCTCTTTTAATTATTTAACCTCCCACAAACATCAATTCAACTTTCAACTTGGGATTAAAGTGCAAGCTGTTAATTGGGAGCAATTTAGAAATACCAGATTTTCTATTGTTCACTGAACATGCTATTTAAACCGATATTTTAACTTTTGGCAAGTACATACATATGCATATATCGTAATGAAGTTTTGATATTGTCACAAACACTATTCACCATAATTTCTATGGAAAATCTTGCACGTGTTGCAAGAAAATAAAAATAAAACAAAAAGATATACGCAAGTATAAGATGTTAATATCATTAAAGTATTACAACGTTTCGCAAGTAAAACGAGAAAAAAAAAATCGCTCAAAGGGGTTTAGAATAGAGGGAGGGAGCGGAGTGGGAGACATACACACAAAATATAGGAAGAAAGTTTAAAAAATACCAAGTTCTCTTGCACAACATCATCGAGTATAATACTATTTGAATTTCAAGTCCAAGCTGGTGGCCAGTTACCAAAAATACATCACACCCTCTACATTTTCACGGATAAAAATGGAATCACAAAATAAAAATAAAAAGTTGTTCGTTACATTTCGCTGAATTTTTTATTTCTATTTTTTTGTTGTTCATGTTGCTTATGCCGATGATGAAGTTTTCCCAAACAAAAATATAAAAAAGGGGTAAACATCGCCAGCTCGAGAAATTTTCAAAAATACGACACATAAAAAAAAAAAAATTATAAATTTATTGGTTTGAGTATGAATTATAAAGATGGAAAAGCTGATGAAGATGATGATGAGAAGTGGAAGTTAAAATAAGAAAAAAAAAAAAAAATCACAAAGTGTTTGTGCACAAAGTGTGTACAAAAAAAAAAAAAAAAATGGACGAAAAACGATGACGACCATGATGGAGATGGTGATGATGATTTTTTTTTTGTTTTTAAGTTTTCCTGCTGTTCTGATCAAACAACGGGAAAGTAAAAGAAAATTCAAGAAAATTAATATGTATTTGGAAAGAGTTAAAAGTACGCAGAACAAAAAAAAAAATTATTTAAATTTTAGAGGGTGAGGATGATGTTAACCAAATTTTTTTATTTTATTTTACAAATCCTTTTCGATTTTTTTTTTAATGTTTTGTTGTTGTTCGTTCTGTTTTATTTTATTTTTTAGGAAAATTCATTTTCACTTCTTAACCCTTTTTAGTTGTTGTGTCCTTTATTAAAATTAATAATGATTTTGATATTTTTTCTTTTTTTGTTTTTGAATTCTTAAAGAGGAACAGATTCTTAGTAAAATTTTTGTCTTTTTTATTTTGTTTTATCAATATAAATGACCACCCGATCGATTATAATCAATTTGATGACAGTAAATTCTCACACACAAAATGGTTTTTTTTGCTTTTACCTAATAAATGTCACTACCATATGATTTATGTATAACCATCTAATGTAGATTTTTAGTTTGTCTTATTATAATAATTTTGTTGTTTAAGATTTTAATCGTATATCTATCAGATTTTTAAACATTATGTCGATGCTGATTTTTTTTTTTTTTGTTTTTATTTCTCTAAATTTTTTTTAAGACAAGTTTATATTTTTATTTATTAATTTTAAAAAATTAAAAATATTAACATATAAATTGTTGTTATTGTTGTTGTGTTAATGTGTAAGCAAGACACAAAGGAGGCATGGAGTAAGTATAGAAGAGATATAAATCTCAATTCAATCATTAAATTAACTTTGGTCTTAACACAAATGTCATCATTAATTATGCGCAGAGAAAACGAAACGATGAAGTTTACATTTTTAAAGTAGTTTCGAATAAAGTTTTGTCTTCTTGCATAATATATGGTTTTGGATGAGTATTTTTACGTTCATTCTTTTGATTCAGCTGAATTTATCTAATGAATATTCATTCGATTTGAATTTTTGTTATTCTGCCGCATCGTATAGACGACAATGAATGGATGTTGTGATTTATGACCAAGATTATTGTTTCAAGTAAAAAAAAATCTTCTATAGGTACGGTTTTTTCCAATAAAATTTATTTTCTAGAATTGTCTTGATCTTGCGGTTAAAATAGGTTTACGATATGTACTATAATTCCAATAGGACAAATTTGTAAAACAAAAACGTTGTACAAATGGATTCATTCATTTCATACACACACACACCAAAAATATGATTTGCTTGTCTCTTAATCTTTAAAATATTTTAATAAAAACAAGTTTTTCAACATAAGCAAACTAATTTTTCAGTTCTAAATGTTAACGATTTAGCCTGTGTGGAATGCTGCAATATCGAAAAAAAAACAATATCGGTCAGTCTATTATTTCTCGCTGTTGCTGGCTACCATGGCCATTAAACTTAATACGTTGAATGATACGCTGTCAAATTATGATTAACATGCACACAATTAATGCGGTACGACTGGTTAAACAACAATCTGCATTATACAGCTCCCAATCTAACCTTTCGGTTTTATTAAATTTATACATACATAGCTAATAAGTTTTCCTGAGTTTACGTGTGGAAGGCTAAAATACTGAGCGTGCTGACATCTTTGATATTATTAGAGTATATCGTCAATGCTGAACACCCGATTTCTTTACTTCAATCAAAAATACTGAAATTTTTTTTTTTTAAATATTTCCCCCATCTTCAACGGTCTGAGTTTATTAAATCACATCTCGTAATCTTAACATAACGGTTCCAATCTGCAATTTGAATCTGCAGAATGGCGCACGAACAGTACACATTTTTTTTCTTGCTGGTGAAATAAATTAATTAAAATATTGATTCATACATGAAAAACCGTCGTGCAGTTTAGACATAATTTGATGCGCACAGAAAGCAAATTTAAAAAAGTAAATAATACAAATAAAAAGTCCAGTGTTATTTATTTTTATATACTTATTTTTACGTGTGTGAGATTAAAAAGAGTTATTTTTTATACAATGTGTAAAACGTATCGATGGGTCTATTTTCTCTGAAAAAGACTCCAGCTGGTCATCAATCACAGTCAATACCAAACCTAAATGTCTATGTTCATAATGTTAAGGCTATGTTAAGGCTAATATGAATAGCCCAAGAACAGCGACAATGAACTCACAGCGACCGAAGCAACAGATTACTCTCTGTGGAAAGCCACACGTAAGCTGAAACGACCAACACTTTCATGTCCTCCGATTCGTCTCCCTGACGGAAACTGGGTAAAAAGTGATGCAGATAAAGCAAACATATTTGCTCAACATTTTAGTAAGGTAATTATACCCAACGAATAAATTCGCCCCGGTGGCACAGTGGTTAGAATGCATGCTTTAAGCTCCGGAGGTCCCGGGTTCGATTCCCGGCGGGTGATGAAAAAATCACGGCTGGTTAATGTTGGATCAATGAATTAATCGCTCATTATCCGTTAAAAAATGATTGCGAAATTTCAAAAATGAAGCGGCTAAACCCCTCTATGAGATGTAGCGCCAGCGAAAAAAAATAAAAAAATAAATAAATTGGAAGCCCTGAATTTATACCTGATGATGCAGAAGCTGAGGAAATCCAGAAAATTAAATACAAGTGGCAGCAAGTACAAAAGAAAATCCAGAAAAACATTGATCCAAGGAAAGCACCAGGGCATGATCTGATAAGCGGCAAAATACTGAAAAATCTTCCGGAAAAATGTATCAAATTAATAACTTACATTTTCAACGCTATAATAAGAATAGGCTAATTTCCTGAGCTAATTTCATGTTCGAATCGCCTGTTTGTAAAGTTGATGTGAACTGATTTAGTTTCATTTAGTTTTATTCGCCATCTTTTTGGCCATTTATAAATTTTAGTTATTGCTGTTTGTAACTTTTGTGTTGACTCTTCGTTGTTTGTCGCCACTATGTTGTTTTCTAATGCAGGAAGATCATAAGTTTACATAGTAGGTATAAAACCGGCGCTAATACACTGCCCTGTGGAACTCCTGCGTTTATTTCTTTCAATTTAGAGAAAGTATCATCTAACTTAATCCTGAAGAATCTATCTTTTAAGTAAGATTCCAGTATATTAGCAAATTGGATTGGTAGAAGATTTCTTAATTTATGGTTAAGTCCTTCATGCCACACTCTATCAAATGCTTGGGCAACGTCTAGAAATATTGCTGAACAGATTTTTTTCTCCTCTAGTGCTTTCTCAATTATACTGGTTATTCGGTGAACTTGATCAATTGTTGAGTGTTGGTTACGAAAACCGAACTGATGATTTGGGATTAAGTTTTTACTCTCGATTATCGGATTTAACCTTTTTACCAGAAGCTTCTCAAAGAGTTTGGACATGACTGGCAATAGCGAAATTGGCCTATAAGATGAGGTTGTGTGTGGTGGTTTCCCAGGTTTTGGGATCATGATTACTTCTGCAACTTTCCACAAGCTTGGTACATATTTGATTCTAAATGCTGCATTTATAAGATTGGTGAGCTTTACCAGAGCTTTCCTTGGCAGTTCTTTTAAGATTTCTGCAGTAATAAGATCGTAGCCAGGAGCTTTTTTCATATTCATATTAGTTTTTATCTCACACGCGACTTCTTTTGGTGTTGTCGGTAGGATTTCTTTACTTTCTTGCACAGCTTGTTCAGATATTATCTCGGCTTCTAATGTTTCATCTTGATGTGGCTGGAATATTTTTTCAAGATGTTCAGCAAATTCTCGAGCTAAAATAAAATTTAAAAGTGAATTTTGTAAACTTAAATTGAACGTGTTGTTATTTCTGGGGTGTCGTCATTTTCATCGACGCTATTTGATAGCGGGAATATTCAATTAATTATATTGAATTTATATTGAAATTTTTCACTGAATTCGATAGTTTTTTTATGTACTATCACTCCAATTGGAAATCTGGATATAAAGATTATATTGCGCGACTGAAAAGTTTTTTGAGTGTATAGTTCTTTTGCTAAATGTAAGAGGTATTGCTAATGCTGCCCGATCTAATTAAAAGATTATTTGAAATTAATTCAGCTAAATTTACTTATAAAATGAATTCGACTTTTAGTGTAACTGTTCGATAGAATTGATGGCTATAAATAGGGTGTAATTCAAAGGGCCAAATGTCAAATAGCCGAATGTGTCAAACGGCCGACTGTTAAAGGGTCGAATGTGTCGAAGGGCCCAATGTCGAAGGGACTAATGGGTCGAAGGCCAAATAAGTCGAAGGGTCGAATGGCTCGAAAGGCCGAATGTGTCGAAGGGCCGAATGAGTCGATGGGAAGATTTTTTTTTAAATGAAAATTATTGCAAGAAATGCTGATCATAAAAACTAAACTCAAAAATTTTCGGGAACATTTTTGATTTTGACATTTTTTGGGATAATTTCTTAAAGTGAAGGAAAATTGAATAGAAAGAGAAATTTATTTTTTGGTTCTTAGAAATATAATATGATTTAATTTGGTAGTTTAGAATAGAATTTTCATTCACTTTAAAGATCAATTATCTCAAAAAATTTAAAAATCAAAAATATATCCAAAAAATTTTGGATTTACTTTTCATGGATCAGCATTTTTTTGCAACAATTTTCATTTTAAAAGAAATTGGCCTTTCGGCCGTTCGACACATTCGGCCGTTCGACCCATTCGGCCCTTCGAACCATTCGGCCCTTCGACACATTCGGCCCTTAGACCCATTCGGTCCTTTGACACATTCGGCCCTTTGACATTCCGACCTTCGACATTCAGTCCTTTGACTCTTTCGGCCCGTTGACATCCGGTCCTTTGAAATTCGACCCTTTATACGTATTCCCTATAAATACACAGTTGAAATTCAATAATAGTGTACGCACCATTTGTTTATTTAGATACTCACCGATATAATGTTTGCGTGTTCTGAATGTCAATCGAACTTTAGTACGCCAAAACTGTTAATATTACATCTTAAACTTAAACATGGTTTCAATAACAACAGTACGTTTGTTTGTAATGCAAAATTTTGTAACCAAAATTTTCAATGTATCGCTGCTTTTAAAAAACATATAACTAAATGCGAAATGAAAACGAAAACAAGACATAATCTAAAAGAGACATCAAATAAAATGGGTATTGCTACAACTGAATTCGAGTTGCCTAGATCTTTAATAGATCAGGAACTTCCATTAGATGTTGATAGTTCTTCAATTGCATTCAATGAAGATGTGTGTAATAAAACTTATAGTTTTGAGGAATGTAAAAAGCAAATGTTTGAACAACTGCTTCAATTTACGTTAAACATGCATACTACAAACAACTTTACAAGAAAAGATGTGACGACAGTCGACAATGCAAGAAAATATAACTGAATTGATTATAAATCCAATTTTGAACTGTCTGAAAAGTTTTAGCAGTGATTTTTGCAGTAGTGATATACAAAAAGTGGCCAGCTTTTCAAAAATGTTTACCAACCCGTTCAAAGACATTGGAACCGAATACAAATTAATTCAAAATTTAATTAGTCGCGATCAATTTGAACGGTCTGCTGAGTTCATAATTAATCGAGAGATTTCTATGTCGCATGTAAGAGGTACCGCTGCAATGAAAGAATCTATAGATAAAGGAGTAGTTTTGCCTCTCGATTTTCAATTCCGAAATTATTTGAAAAAGAGTCAATCCTAAGTAATTGTATTGCAAAAATAGAAAAATTAAGTCATTGTGATTCGCCACTATCAAATTTCATTCAAGGCAAACTATGGAAAGAAAAGTGTAGCCTTTATTCAAATAAAATATTAATACCTTATTTTTTATACGTGGATGACTACGAAATTAACAATCCTCTTGGCTAACATGCAGGTTCGCAAACCGTTACAGCAGTATATTATTCTTTTCCTACATTGGGTGGCTCATCAAAACTTAGTCAAATATTTTTGGCCGCACTTTTTAATGCTAAGGATATTAAAAAGCATGGAAACGATCTTGTCATAAATACGTTAGTTGCTAACATTACTTCTTTAGAAATTAATGGTTTAAACATTAACTATCCGAATGGCAGCAATACTTTAGTACATTTTGTGCTAGGTTTAGTTCTCGGCGACAATTTGGGATTGAATCAACTGTTGGAGTTTTCCAAGTCTTTTTCTTCAAATATGTACTGTAGATTTTGCAAGGAAATTAAAAAAGATGCCGCTAAATTAACAATTGAGAATCCATTAAGTCTTAGAAACGAAATAAATTACAATGAAGATATTATGCTTCAAAACGTATCACTAACTGGCGTTCACAAAAACTCTCTGTTCAATGATATCCCATCATTTCATGTAACGAAAAACTTCGCTGTTGATATTATGCACGATGTGTTTGAAGGCATCTGTCATTATAATATAACGAATATAATTTCGTATTATATAAAGAAACAAATCTTCACATTAGATGATTTTAATAATATAAAACGTAATTTTATGTATGGAGAAAGCGAAATTGGAAATATTTTTAAACCAATTTCAATCCAACATCTAAAAAATAAACGATTATCAGCCTCAGCAAGAGAAATGTGGACATTGACACATTTCTTCCCCTTAATGGTGGGTCACTTAATTCCAGCAATTGATAAAGTTTGGATTTTCGTTTGTATTTTTATAAAGATGTTTGAATTATTGCTATTACCAGAATTTAGTACTGAAAATATTAGTTTATTACGAAATTTAATTGATCAACATAACAAAAAGTATATGGAACTGTTTAACGAACCACTTAAACCGAAGTATCATTTATTGATACATTATCCAAGAGTAATAGAATATTGTGGTCCACCAAAAGAGTTTTGGAGCCTCAGGTTTGAGGGTAAATATCGAGAGCTTAAAATGTATGCTAAGAACATTTCCAGCAGACAAAATGTACCATTAACATTATCAACCAAATATCAACTTAAATTTTCTCATTACTTAAACGTGCCGCTTACTACAACGCTTTTTGAAGTAAATGAATCACACGCAATCAAAAGCACAAATACTCAATTGATCAATAAAGAACTCAAGCTTTCAGAAACTAACGTTTCTAGTTATTCTCAAATCATAAGCAATGGACATTTGTATAAAACCGGTTCCTTTTTAACAAAAACCTTCGATCATAAAACGGAAATATATTGCATTATAGAAATTGTCATATCTAAGTGGAATGATACAATTTATGTGATTTGTAATAACGTTCATGGCGAATATAATGATCACTTTGTTTCATTCGAGTTACAACCTCTTACAGATATTGATGCTATTTCACTTTTTCCAGTAGCGTTCTTTGATTCACCACCTGTTCAAGCCCATAAATTGTCAAGTGGCCAATCATTGATTAGGAAGAAGCAATATTTTGTTTAACCTATACACATTACAATAATAAGACTAGGTATACCTCAATTTATTTTACGAAATTTCGAAAATACGTTAATTGATTTTACAATATTTCAGTTCATTACACGAGTGATTACCATATGGACGATACCTCAGAAGCATTTTCTGAGATACATTATGATAATAATGGTAAAACATACATTCTTCCAAGAAACAGTTTTGTCATCGACCATCAAGAGATGCAACATGAGGCATCGGAAATCCAACATTTCAATATATTAAATACAAATGCACCTCAAAATCAACTGTACAATACTCTTGGTAATGCAGCTCAAGACGAAAAATCTGAAGTGAACAATCTGTTAGTTAGTGGAACTTGCCAACAGAAGTTTTCAATATATTGGAATGTATAAAGCATAAATTTAACACACAATTTTTGAAACATATTATTCATTAAATTTTTTACATAATATTTTACAGCAAAAAATATTTCAATTGAAACTTTGAAGTACATGAAAGAGAGACATATAGATGAAATATTTCCACCAGATGCTTTCGCAGCTAAAGTACTATTTGAGCATAACTTAACCAAGTGGCAAAAAACTTTTGTAAGTTAAATGATATAAGCTGTGTTTTTTTATTCGCTCCGGATAGCTGCTATCGGGAGCCGTCGTATAAAATGTGGCTCCCGATAGCGCTCCGTATAAATAGGTAGAGCCAAATATTTTTTATATCAAGTTTTTGCTAAACAATTTAATTAAAAATGATAGTTTGATGTTAAATCAAATTAGTTTACCAATAAATAGCGCACCAAATTTAAATTTAGGCATAAAAAAAAATCGGCTCCCGATAGCAGCTATCGGGAGCGAATAAAAAAACACAGCTACTATAAGAAACTTATCTTTTAGAAATTTAAAACTGTTTTTTTATTTTTAATTGTGCCACAGAATGAAACCGATACACTATCAATGAATTCATCGATTTCTGATTGGATAACCAAACACACGTCATGTTTTTCAGCTTCTGAGTCGTCGTCATCCCTAAAAAGAAAATATACGGATAACGAGGAGTCGTATAAAGTTTCAAATGCCACATCATCTGTAGTCCACTCGGAAGATGTAATATAAATTTAATGTTAATAACACAATACGAGTATTATCATTTAAGTACCAAACTTTATTTACTTAGATTTCGGTTGCTAGTATTTTAAGTAATACTCCACAAGGAAAAGTCCTAATAGAGGCCTATAAGAATAACAAAATTTTGCATCCAGCTGAACGCACCAACATTGTCCATAAAGTCATTCAACATTACATAGAAAACGAGAGAAAATAATCGGTGCCAAAGGTTAAATTCATTGCGGAGCAGATAGTAGAACTATTTCAAAGTGAAAATATGGTAAATAAAATAATATTTTGAATTCCTATTTTATTTTAAATAATTTTTCAATAATTTTGCAGAGCACTTACTTTATCTGACGTGGAAAGTTTCCTCCTAAGGGGAAGCTATGGGACAGATATCAATGTCAATTGAGATCTCTTAAAAAACTGAATGTGCCTACATCAAGTAATCCCAAAGTTTTGAAAGAAAAAAAATTCCAAGAAGGATTGTCGGGGAGTTTGTGAGTGGCTCAGGTAGTTTTTATATAAATTATAAAAAGGAATATATACAAATGTTTAATTAAAATTATTTCACAGAGTTAGGCACTAAAGAATTAGAAAAAATTGCGTCTACACAAAAACATTTGCGCAATTGGCCAGAAGTTATTAACAAATGGAAGATAACTGCTGCATTCCGGAGAAAAAAACTAGATGAAAGCACCGATTGCAACATACATCAAATACTAAAAGACTGGCCACTTTATAAATACGCAAGTGCTCCAGAGTTGGTAAATGGATAAATTTAAAAATAAAGTATTTTTCATTAATAGTATAATTTACAGGTTGATTTCGATTTCAAATTTATTTATACCGAAAATGATTCTTTATTCGTTAAATGGGACAATTTCATCAAAGTTGTTGATATTTTGTACACAGAACGGGTTAAAGATTGTTCATCTAAATCACTTTTCATGGAACTTTTAAAAAGAAAAGATGATTTATCTGCTGGTACGTATACTTGTCGTCGTTGGTAGAATGAGGTAAAGAGTATTGTTTAACATGCTGGAGATTCCGGCTTCGATCCTTGATATTGATAAAGAAATTTAAATTAAACGCTTGTAACGACAACCGGATGCTGGTCAAGTCATCTGTACTCTCTCAGATATTCAAGACTATCTATTCTGTACAAAACTGTTTGTTGTGCTGACCATCTTCAACGGCACATAATATGCACAAATTGGACATTGAAAGATCTCACAAGAGATGTGATACGGGCTACACTGACCTATACGCCATATATTATTACGTATATGTGTAGTTCAGGCAATTCTATTTATTTGATTCTTTTCTTTTCTTTATCAGATACTATCAATTTTCACTACATGCAGCTTATGCACTCTGTACTTATTCCATCTTCAAAAACAATAAATAAGAAAAGAATTAAGTACAGCATCAAAGATTCGCAAAACGCTTTTGCAATAGTTGTGCCACGTAGCTGTGATATAGATGATAGTTTAGCTGAAAAACAAAAGCTATGCTTGGAGTTGGGGACCTGTTTACAACCGTTTATTATAGTTGTGGGGGAAAACTTTAACATCGCTGAGTTTTATGTTGCTTTAGACAACATAAAATTCAAATTTTCATCATATTTGGCTGCACTTCAATACTGCTTTAAAGTTTTCTACGTCCTCAATTTGCAATATCCACATGAATGTTGTTTTATTTGGAATTTTATTCAGAAATATTTTTTCGACATTGCCAATGAGTCGCAGGAGTGTCCGTCCCATTGTAGAAACATTAATTGGGGATATACAAAAAATCCTAGAAATAAACTTTTCGTAGTCTAGATTCCTTTTTTTAATTTTAAGATTTATTTTTTACCATTTTTATTTCATTTTGGAATATTTAACTAAATAATATTAATTAGTTTTAACTTTATCATATATACAAATGTAGTATTTTTGATAAAAATAAAGAACTCCATGTTCATGTATTAATATATTCAATTTTGTATTTATTTGATTTCATTTTATTTTTAAAAGGTACATAATTTTATGTACATATGTAAGAACACATGTATATGACATTAAAACAACCAGGCTGCAAAGAATGGAATTCAGTTCATATGAATCGAATTTAGAATTTTCAATACTTTATTCAACGTAATTGCTAATATGCCCAGTCCGCTCTGTTAAATAATAATATATGGGCATAAGGATATGTTTTAATTACCTAGGTCACTTCGATTTTTTATACAAAATACTTTGTCAATTTGTATGGTACGCTTAGTTAAATATTTATATATACAGATATGTATGATATATGTAAGTTACTTCGATGTTATACCGGGTGTTTCTTTTAAACTGAGACGATCAAATATCTCGAAAAATAGCCACTCTACGGAAAAAATGTCCATAATCAAAATTTAATCATACCGCGGGGGAAATACATTAGTGCAAAAAAATAGTCCCCCACCCCCCGCTTTGTAGGTGGGGCGGGGGTAACTTTTAAACTAAGATAGGAAGCCATATTTTTTATTGCAGATTCGGGTTCTACGACTAGAAGTACGTATGATTAGAATGAAATATTTTGTTCGGTTCATGATAGATGGCGTTGTAATCGACGAAATTCAATTTTTTCAATTTCTTCTTCTTAGAACACACGCATTCGATTCTGCAATACGTTTGAAATAAAAAACATCACGTTTTCATTGGAAATACTCGAAATTCGTCATCAAAACAATTTATTCAGTTTTGTAAATCACATTTAACGTTTGTGTTATTTCTTATCTTCATGTTTTTCGTAATTGCAAAATAAACGATAAAATACTTTAGAATGGACCGTTTAACTGTGCCAGAGAAAATTGAAATGGTTCTGGTTTATGGAGAAGCTGGCAGAAATCTTGAAAATGCTGTTGCTATCATATTTACGCTCAACGTTTTCCGGATAGGATTCGTTCACGTGCTTCATTTGGCCGTACTATCAAACAATTTATTGCTGATGGAAATGTTCAACCGAAAAAGAGGACCCGTAGAGCAACAGTCACTGGAGAAAATAATGAAATTGCTGTATTGGCTGCAGCGACTCATAATCCTCATGTTAGTACACGAGAAAAAGTTCGCGATTCCGGATTGTCCCTCACCAGTGCTTGGAGAATTTTAAAACGGCACAAGTATCATCCATATCATGTGTCTTTACACCAAGATCTTCATGGCGCTGATTTCCAAAATCGGGTAACTTTTTGTCAATGGGCACGTGAGCAAATACAACAAAACCCCAATTTTTTTCGTTGCGTATGTTCTCTGACGAATCGTCTTTTACAAACCATGGAACGGTTAATCGACACAACATGCATTCTTGGAGTGTTGAAAATCCACACTGGCTTCGCCAAGTTGAACATCAGCGCCCTTGGACTGTCAACGTGTGGTGTGGAATAATTGGCAACCAACTCATCGGCCCCCACATTATTGAAGGCAACTTGAATGGTCAAATGTACCGAAACTTTTTGGAAAATGAACTGCCAATATTATGTACTTGAATATTTGAACTTAGAATTGAGACGGAACATGTGGTTTCAACATGATGGTTGCCCTGCACACTATTCGTTGGTAGCACGTGAGGTACTTGATCGTGATTTCAATGGTCGCTGGATCGGTAGAGCTGGTTCGATAAATTGGCCCGCCAGATCACCAGATCTTACTTCGCCAGATTTCTTTTTGTGAGGCTATCTCAAAGACAAAGTTTACAAACAAGAACCAACAACACGTGAGAACATGATTGAGCGAATCAGAAATGCGTGTGCTGAAATTCAACCAAACACACTTCTCAGTTGTGTACAATCATTGGAAATGCGTATTAATAAGTGCATTGATGTCGCAGGCCATCATTTTGAACACTTATTTTAAGCTAAAATTATTTTATTCACCTGCCATTTAATTAATAAATTGTTTTGATGACGAATTTCGAGTATTTCCAATGAAAACGTGATGTTTTTTATTTCAAACGTATTGCAGAATCGAATGCGTGTGTTCTAAGAAGAAGAAATTGAAAAAATTGAATTTCGTCGATTACAACGCCATCTATCATGAACCGAACAAAATATTTCATTCAAATCATACGTACTTTTAGTCGTAGAATCCGTATCTGCAATAAAAAATATGGCTTCCTATCTTAGTTTAAAAGTTACCCCCGCCCCACCTACAAAGCGGGGGATGGGGGATTATTTTTTTGCACTAATGTATTTCCCCCGCGGTATGATTAAATTTTGATTATGGACATTTTTTCCGTAGAGTGGCTATTTTTCGAGATATTTGATCGTCTCAGTTTAAAAGAAACACCCGGTATACAAAATACTTTGTTAATTTAAGTAGTTCGCTTAGCTAAAGAATTATATATATCTATGTTTAAATTATCTATGTTACTTCGATATTTCACACAAAATACTTTGTTAATTTGTACAGTAAACTTTGTTAAATAACCATACATGGCCATGTATAAATTATCTAAGGCACTACGATAAATTAGCAAATTAAACATTTTGTTTTATACGAAAAACTTAGTTGATTTAATATAGCCTAATTTTGTTAAATCAACCAAAAAAACTTCGTAGCGTTACACAAGTACTTAGTAGGCTGAAAATTGCCGTAGCCTTGTGTATCGTATACGAGGTTTTTACATATTTTTGCTATGTTTTTTTTTCTCAGTGTGGTACAAGCAAGTGCCAGGTAAGTCGGTACGTATCGTTTTAGTTTTGTAACAAATTATCATAAATCAATTTTGACTTGCAAACGAAATTTCCACGTACCTAATCCATTTGTTTTATTCATTTATTTTTGGTTCTGCGCGTAATACAATTTTGGGTCAGCAAAAGAAAAATCCATCACAAGGATAAGTGCATATAGAAGCGAACAGGGTGACACTAATCACACAGGGTGATCAAAATACCCACTCGCAGACAAGATTATACGCATGCGGTTAAACAAAATAGTTAAGTACTTAAAATTTAGTTTTGCTTAACCCAACGAAGACATCACCACTTGTTATTCGAAACAATCAGCAGTATTAATTCAGCAAGTACCGGAAAGCAAAAAATAGTAACGCACCTAGACATACAGTGCGACTCTAAGACAGCAGCCATAAGTAACGGGAACTTAACACAAAAAGGAAGACAGCACCAAACCAACATCCTCAGCACTGTAGTGTTTGCATTACCGGTAAACCGGTTTACCGGTTTACCGGTTTACCGGTAAATTGATCAGAAAGGCTATTCAGAAATACCGGTAAATTAATCTTTTTTCACCGGTAATTCGGTAAAATTGAAATATTTTAATTTTAGTAGTTATTTAAGATGATAATTAATAAATTAACCAAAAAATATGTTGACAACGTAATAATAACTACGTCTCTGGAACAAATGTAAAATATCCGTGTGTACGCCAATATTGTAAATATTTACACAGGCATTGATTTACCCAAATTCTAACCATTCGTCAGACTAGTGACAAATCGTAGCGTGCTTTTTCAGCGGCTGGTATAATCTGTAAGAAATTCAGATCAAATTTAAATGACGACAGCATGGACACAATTTGTTTTTAAGAGCCTATTTTAATAGCTAAAAGGAGATCTAGGCACTTAAGCAAACTGAAAAAGTTGGATTTTATATTTTATTTTTATTAAATTAATGTTTATTAATTAATAATAATTATTTAAACTAATTTTATTGAATTGCTAGAATTGAATTAAAACTATGTAAATACATTATTTTGGAATAAATTATTATTGATTGCGTTATCCACTAGTTTCCGCTGTTTTTCATCTGTTATATTAGAAATAAAATTAGATTTAGATTTACCGGTAAAAACCCGGCTAACCGGGATTTTAAGAAACGTTTACCGAATTACCGGTAATACCTCAACCCGGTAATTTTGCAAACTATAAGCAGCAGCAACAGCAGGGAAAGCTAAATGTTTTTTTTTGGTTTTCTTGTAACATTCATACATTTACAAAATTTTATTTTTTTACCAAAAAAAAAATTATTAACGTCACACTTAATTTAAAATTTTTATTTTACGATTTTTTTTTTTTGTAATCAAATCTCAATCAATGTAAATTACTCACCATTTGCTCGGGTAAACTCACATTTCGACAAATTATTTATTCTCTCAAGGTTGTTTGTTTTTATCGACGCGACGGTTAGGTTGTCTCTTACATTAGCTGAGATTTCCGCTAATTACGCTGTATTTGGTAGTCGGTTAAAATTTTTTTTTTAACGTTCGGTGTATTTTGGCTCTGTTCAACAATCTCCTGGTTAATTTGGTTCATTACAAGTTTTAAATCAATTGTTTCAATTAAAACAACTCATTCACTTATTGCCTAAAATGGTAAACGGTGAAGAAAACTCAAACCCCGATACCCAACCGCAACAAGCGCCAGGGATGGACACAGACGAGCACAAACCCTTAGAAATATCAGCCGCAAGCAACAAAATTAAGTTGCAACCGTTTTGGCCGCATAAAGCGATCAATTGGTTTTTACTGGCGGAAATTCAATTCGAACTCCAAGGGGTGAAAGCCGAAAAACAGAAATTTCTGGATACACTATCACCTTTGTCGCCAGAGACATGCGACAGTATTTCGGATTTTTTTAACAAATCCTCCGACAACAGAACAATACACTACTCTGAAGCAAGTTTTACTGGAACGATTAGCTCCTTCAGCGGAGAGGCGATTAGAGGCACTCCACACGGGCCAAGACATTGGTGACCGTACACCGTCAGATGCACTACGGCATATCCGTACACTGGCGGGGAAGAACTTTTCTGAGCAAATTGTGAAATCATTCTGGATCAGAAAGATGCCAGAAGTGATCAAGATCGCTCTTATTCCTCAAGCAGATGCAATGACGACTGATGCTCTCGCCAAGATAGCTGATAAAATGTACGAGGTTATCGTGTTCCTTCGAATATCCAAAACACAGGCACTCTTGAGAGTCGCATTGCTCGGCTAGAAACCAAGATAAACCAAATATTACGAGGTCAATCAGGACAAAGACAATCGTCTCGTCCACGATCAAGATCCCGCAGTTCCGCTAATGATTCGCGCCGCCACGGTCGATGCTGGTACCACACGAAGTGTGTTCCGCCGTGCGATTTCAAAACATCGCATCACATCAGTAAAATTGATGATAACGGTGGTGGTTCAAAAAACTGCTAGAACACAGGGACGGGATCCTAATAAATTATAGACCATTCACTTCTCGGTTATTCGCATTCGACCGAATAAACCGAATCACCTATTTAGTCGACACTGGCGCTGACCTTTCGGTTATTCCAGTTTACAATTATAAAAGCGAGTTTAACATACTTAAACGCAATTCAAATCTAGTTTTATCGGCCGCCAATGGCACTAACATCCATACTGACGGCACAAAGTTGCTTCAGTTGGATTTAGGACTAAAACGAACATTCACGCATGCTTTCATTCTAGCTGCTGTGAATCGTCCTATCATTGGCGCCGACTTCTTGGGTAAATTTGGACTTTTGGTTGATTTAAAGAATAAACGACTGGTTGATTCAGCGACAAAGCTGTCAATCAATGCCACAATAGTTCACGTCGACACACCGACTCCGATCCATTATTCAATCACCAACGGCTACGGCACTTTGCTTAAAAAGTTTCCTCAACTTACAGCAGAGCCGAATTATAAATTGCCAATCCGACACAATGTGGTCCATCACATTGTCACAGAAGGACACCTCCCTGTATCAAGACCAAGAAGACTAGGTCAAGTCCGCCATAAAGCCGCATTTACGGAATTTCAACATAATTATGGTGGAATTAGGGATTTGTAGGCCATCTGCATCTCCTGTCTCTTGTCCATTGCACATGGTTAAGAAAAAAGATCATGATTGGAGACCATGTGGGGATTATCGGCGTTTAAACACGGTAACAACACCGGATCGCTACCCGATACCTCACATTCAAAATTTCTCCGTGCACTTGCATGGATGCAAAGTATTCTCCACGATTGATTTAGTCGGAGCTTATCATTTGATTCCCGTTTCACCTGATGATGTTTTAAAAACGGCAATTACAACTCCTTTTGGCCTGTTCGAATTTACTCGAAAGCCGTTTGGATTACGTATTGCCGCTCAAACATTTCAGCGGTTTATGAACGAAGTCGTCCGTGACTTAGACTTTGTTTTCGTCTACATTGACGATATTCTTGTGGCATCGCAAACTGAGGAACAGCACAAACTCCACCTGGAACAACTTTTCCTTAGGTTATCTGAGTTTGATGTTCATATCAACAGTTCGAAATGCGTCTTTGGAGTAACAACTCTTGATTTCCTTAGCCACAAAATAACCCCTAATGGTATTCTGCCGTCTGAAGAACGAATTAATGCCATTAGGGAATTTCCAGCTCCAAGCTCAATCAAGCATATTCAGCGATTCATCGGTATGGTAAATTACTACCACCGATTTGTACCAAAGCTTGCTGAAATACTCGCACCTGTTCACAGCCATCTGGTCGTACTTCTATCATACATAAACCCAAAACGCCTGAGAATTTCTCTTGGACTGACGAATGTCAACAAGCATTCACGTCACTTAACCTTCTTCCGTCCCTCGGGTCCATTTCGACCCAAATGCACTTTCTTTTTCGAAAATCTTGATAAGTATAAACATCACAAATGTGTAACTTAGTGACTTTGTCTAATATGTTCTAAATAAGTATTATACAAAAATTTAATAATTTCCGATTTACCGTTACACCGCAGTAAAATAAGTAACACTAAATATCCTCGGGGTCAAAAATGGCCCATAGTAATTTTATAGACATGTAATTAGTATTTTCCCATTAACAGAGATTATATTGCATTCTTATCATATATTTAGGAAAATCACCGAATAATAAATTCATTTTTTACATTTTGTTCAATTTTACTGTAGTTTCGTTCTATAAATTTTTTGTGACTTTTCATAAAATCGTCCGTTTTCAAAACTACATAAAAAGCGCGATAGTGATGACATAAATTTTACTCTAACGTAAATTTTTAAATTTTTTGTGTGAGAATTTTCTGTGAGAAAAATTCATTTTTGTTTTATTTTAATTAATAAAATTAAAAATTTAAATAAAATAATATGGTTTTTGACGTAAATTCGTATGGGTCCATTTTGGTCTCGAGGAACTTTAGTGTTATTTATTTTGAGGGACGGATGAAGGTTAAGGCTGAATTTGCGAAAACAACACTGCTTGCACATCCACTGAGCGATTCAAAGCTTAGTTTAACTACTGACGCATCTAACACTGCCGTTTGGGCAGTATTTTTCTCAAAGAAACTTTCAGATGCACAAAAGAAATATTCCGCATTTGATCGGGAATTACTCGCGCTTTATCTGGCAGTGAAGCACTTCAGATATTTCGTCGAAGGTCGGGAATTTACAATTTTTACCGATCACAAACCTCTGACTAGAGCAATTCAGTCTAAAACTGAACGTAATCCGAGGCAAGCTCGCCACTTGGATTATATTAGTCAATTTACCACGGACATTCAGCATGTTCACGGACACGACAACGTTGTTGCAGATACACTCTCTCGCACAACGGACAATGCAACGGCCGCAGTCAAGACACAAGTTATATAGGTTCGATGGTTGATTAATAAATTATTACAGTCGTGTTAGTATTATTTATTTAATTTATCTATATATATATAACAAATTTATATTTTTTATCAAGACTACGTCTTGTCTACTGAAGTTACAATTATATACTCTGTTGCATTATGCATTTTGTGTTCTTTATATACTATCGCATTTCCTGTGTGTACACAGTGGAATGCATTTATTATTTATTGAAATATATTATTTTTATTTAATTTGATTTTTTGTTTATTATCTCATCGTTTATATTTTGTTTATTGTCCCATCGTCTGCAAGATGATCTGCTTTTGTTTTGTCTTCATGGTGTTTATTATCTTTATTACTTTACTTGATTTTAGCGAGAGATCTGCTGATGTTTTATGTTAATTACGTTTCTTATCTTTAATGTTTTAACATGATGACTTTACTTTATTTTAACATGATGACTGGCTGGGTAGTTCGGTAAGTATGACTGGTGAAGCTGGGCTGCGTAACTCACAATTCGACTTAAACAAAATTGCAATTTTACAAAAAGCTGACCTAGAACTTCAGAATTTATTTTCTGGTTCCGAATGTCACTCTGGTTCATCAATGAAGCTGACGCTTTTTCAATTGCCTGGCCTCGAAATCATCTGCGAAACATCTACTGGGTACAACCGCCCATTTATCGTAGAATCACTGCGTCGAACTATCTTCGATACTTTACATAACATTTCGCATCCTGGTGTTCGTGCTACTCGTAAATTGATTACTGCTCAATATTTTTGGCCTAGTATGAACAAAGACGTAAGCCAATGGGCTCAGCCTTGTTTATTCTGCCAACGTGCCAAAGTTCAACGGCATACTAAATCTATCCATGGACAATTTCAAATACCATCTGGTCGTTTTGAACATATCCATATAGACATCGTAGGACCTCTTCCTCCATCCAATGGATATTCATATATATTAACTTGTGTCGATCATTTTACTCGGTGGCCCGAAGCCTACTGCATGACTAACATGTCAGCTGCAACCATTGCCTTGACTTTTGTCAACAACTACGTATCACGATTCGGCGTACCCCTTAATATCACAACCGATCAAGGAACGCAATTTGAGTCCAAGCTTTTCACTGAGTTAACAAAACTCCTTGGCTCACATCGGATTCGTACGACGGCTTACCACCCTCAAGCCAACGGCATGGTCGAACGCTTCCACCGGCAACTCAAAGCTGCGTTAATGGCCAGAGGAAACACGATCAAACCGGCTTACGGCATACTGTGTTCCACTGATGAAAAATCAGTTCATCGCTCACATAAACATGTTCGTTTCGCTGCCGAATAAACTTTTTCTTAGGGAGGAGGACTCAGTTGCGGGGGAGTCCTGTAGTGACTCACGCATTCGAATTATGAAAATGAATTATTTGTTTTTCATAAATCGATATACATTAGCTTACCACTACAATATGGGGTTATTACACAACATATCTTTTGTGCAGTGTACTGACACCTAGCGAAAATAGTTTGGATCACAGAAAATATAATCGAACTCTAGATTATATTTCTGTTTTACTCCATATCGCTTTTAGTGTCTTTGCTCAATTCAATTTCGAATTGATTTGTTTTCTGTTTCACTCCATCTCGTTTTCAATACAACAACGACGATTTGACATACGATTCTTCTCGTATGCCAACACCAAAAAATTGCAAGACAGAGGCAACGATATACATTGATTTTGAGAGAATGATGATATAACATTCGCTCGGTGTATCTTTATAGTGATAGACCTTTTTTTTTCTTAGACGTAAAAAGTTGGCGTCTCGTTTTTAGAAAAATTGAATTAAAAAATTCTACTCTCGTGTATAATACAGCAGTGGTGATTAAGTTTTTCTTTTCAATAAAAATAATATTTATATAATTAATTCAAATAGTAATAGATAAAATATTTTTCCAAAATAAAATTTAAAAGTGAATTCTGTAAACTTAAATTGAACGTGTTGTTATTTCTGGGGTGTCGTCATTTTCATCGACGCTATTTGATAGCGGGAATATTCTTGCCGCCGCGTACCCTATTTACAATATCAGGGTGTTCCGTATACACACGACGAGCACACTTACAACACATTATAGTGTATTAAAATTAAATGGTTAATAGGGAAACATTCCAACTTAAGCCTAGACTGTAAGGTTTTACTATATAAAATGGTACTTAAACCTATCTGTACGTATGGTCTTCAATTGTGGGGGTCCGCTTGTGCTTCCAACATAATAAAACTGCAACGAATGCCGTGAAGAATACTAAGACTAATGGTAAATGGACCCTGGTATATACGTAACATACATCTAGACCTACACATCGAAACAGTAGCAGACACAATCAAGCAGTACAGTAAAAAGTATACCAGTTGAAATTAGAGCATCATCCCAATGCTTTAGCTAGGGAAATTTTAAAAAGGCCCAGATACTGGCGTCTTAAAAAAATGGTCCTTTAGAACTAGCTATCTAATCCAAAGTAATTACTAAGTGCAAGTTAGTATTAAGAACTGTAACATAGGTTAAGTCTTAATCAAAAGTTTGTCAAGATGTCTAATTTGAAGAGAAGAGGATTGTCCCTCGAAATCTATAAGGAGTCCCGTTCGATGTTTCCGTGAAGTCTGCAAAAAGGAAAGAAGGCCGCACTTCTCGGAAACCGCAGCGAAACTTCCGCTGGTGTATGATGCTTTAGGAGCGGCACCATCCATATTGTTTTTAATTTTCTCTCTCACAAGAAGGCAGCATGTACACTTGCAAATCGTGATCAGGTTGCTTAGATTAATGAGTTCAATCCGAAACCCTTGTATGTATGGCTTATCTAACCAAAATGGTTTCGTTTATTTTCACTAACCAGCTTTATAATGGGGAATATCGTCAACATTAATTGCATGAAAAACTTTTCCAAATTTTGTAATTGTGGTAATCAAAAAAAAAAATTATTATTTAAATAAGTATAACAAACATGCACTAGCCTAAATAAAATTGTTAATCAATATAAAATAAATCATAAATAAAAATCAATTCCGAAATTATTAAATTAAGATCGTCTTATTCAATAAAATTAATATCCCATTGAGCAGTAGTACAGTGGTAAAATGCAGCAGTTAAGCTGCAGCAGTTAATGAGTTGATATCTTAGTGAGCTGAAATCCCAAATTTGAGTTTACAAATTAATAAATTTTAATGTAAATTTTTATGTAAATACCGTTCACTCATCTGGTAGACCTATTTGAAAATCCCTTTAACCATCAAGTACATATAATATATTTCTCTCCACCATATTTCTATTACAATATCTCAGTTTAACATAAACCAGGTAGTATTAAATGGGATCCTATTTTAAGACCAAATTTTCCCCTTTATAAATGATTGTAGCAATTTCATGTGTCCCTAGCAATGAAAATGATAAGAAACAAACATCTAATTTCATTACAACGAATGCATTAAATTGTTATCAATTAAGAACACACTCATATAGGATAATAACCAGATTAAAGATGTTAAACAAGCATATTAACGGTTTGGGGGGAAGTAAAGTAACTTTTGGAAAATATCCAACCGATTCTACACATACGTAGCCATACGTATGTAGTATGCGAAGAACTCTCATTAGCATTCACCAAATTTATGTTAACCATACATAACCATACACCGACTGATTATTTAAAAATGTGCTTCAGCATACCGCCCACTTTTTGCTCTGGGTATACTCACTCGTACATAGATTTTAATCACAAACCAATGATTCATTTCCATAAATCCATAAAATACAAAAAAAAAAATAAAAATTTACTTACGTTTTTCAATTTCTTTTTTTTTTTTTTTTTGTGCGTTCGTTTATCAAAGGTTTGATTCTAATTCCTAAATATACGTTTGATGTGACAGACAAACATAAAAAGGACGTTTGGAAGTAAAGAGAGAATTTTTCATCCTTTTTAATAATACGATGAAAAAAAAACCTGATGAAAAAGACGACGTAGCAAGTAGAAGCAGAATGAAGCCAATGTATGATGAGCAGAAGAAAAAGAAGAAGAAGAAGACAAAGATGAATATTTACATGACCGAATTTTTCGTATACCATGTACTCGTACATACTTTTATCTCATAAATATATATGTACGTAGTATTCGTATGTATGGCTCACATATTATGTATATATGGTGAGCATTAACTATACACTTATGTACACGATATACATATATAGATAAATAGAATAGATATGAAGCACATACACACACAATGCACAGGCACAGAAAAAGGACGTTAGAAGAACAGAAATGAAAGAAAAAGATGTCGAATGGACAAAAGTTTTTATTTTATTTTTATTTTTAAGCGGGCATACTATTTTTCGAATCGAAGCTGGGGTAAAGGTGGCTGAATGTTGGATGGGTGGTGGTTGACTGACACTGTGGAATGATTATATATGAGTCGAGATTATATTTTCGGGAGTTGTGTATGTGAAAATTAGTTTCGTATGTAAAAATGATGCTGACAGTGGTGAGATATATGCAAAATATAAACTGAGGGAGCTTTTTTATAGGCTTTATTAGAATAGTATTAAAAAGAAAACAAAAGAAAATTATCACTATGAATCAAATAAATAATGTATAGTCTTTGTCTGTATTTTTCTTTCTCCATTCAAGCAAGCGGGTATCAATGGGAGAGCCATACCAGGACCATATTGATGTAAATAGAACCGCCATGTGAAAAATTAACTTAAAATAAGGGATATAAAAACACCAAAAAATCATTTATTTTCATAGGGTTTGTATGAAAAAAGGCGATTTCGATTGACGAAAAAGCATGAATTAAAGGTTAAACCAAGTTACATTTTTTTTCAGAAATCGCTAAAAAACAACTCAATGTCTTAATCATTCAAACCACAGATTCTCAAATTTCTCTTTTTTCCAGCAATAATCAAAAGAAAATAAGGGAAATTAAATTAAAAAACTTTCTACAACAATAACAATATGTATTAAAAAGAGAAAATTCTATTTGATGACGTCATCAACTATCCACATATAAAACCAATGGTTAGAAAAAAGACAACACGTCTCCGCTCAACAATCAAAATAAAATAAATCAGAAAGAGCCAAACAGAAAAAAAAACAGAAAAGCCAGAAGAAAACAAAAATCAAAACAATCTAGCATGCTTTGAAAATTCAAAACAACAATAGACAAATATTCGAATTCAATTTTGAATGGAGGCAATGAAAGAGATGATTACTGTGTTTATACATTTCGAGTTTTAAGTTAATGCAGAGCCTTCTGCAGCGGTGGATCTCAAACTGTGGACCGCGGCCCCCTATTGAGGAGTGGAGCTGTTGCCAGGGAGCCTTAAACCTCGCCTTAATATCTCTAATAATCCGCACAATTTCATCGCACACAAATTTCTGAATCTGCCTATTATCAAAGGCCGCTACGGTTTTCTTTGCTGTTAATGATTTGTGTAAGATATTTGATGTGTATAACAATTCCACAATCACGAGGGTTTTGATATGTAAGTTAAGTTTTTATTTTACAATGAACATGAACAGAAATTTCAGATCGTAAACCATCTGCGGCACAAAAAAATCATGGTTAAAATTGGGTCCTTTTATAAAGTTAAAACATTTTTAAATCAGAGGTCGATGTCCGAAGTAAATTCTCGGAAATTTAGGAGCTAAATTTAAACTAAAAACAATAGGATCTTCGGTCTATGAAAATTTGCGAAATTGGATATTAAAAATGCACGTATTTAGTCTATAATAATATAAAAAAATTACTCGTACTTTAATTTAATTTCAAATTTCAAATGACAGCTTTTTAAATTTGGATTCAACAATTTCAATTTGGGTAAATTATACAATACTTTATCAGGTTAGTGTTGAGAATTTCACATCGAAAATTACAGGATTCTAATGCCGAGTTTTTTGTAGGGAATCCAATACCAATTTTCTGTAAAACGGTGCATTACCGAAATGTTGGTAAATTTTTGGAATACTTAGCGAAAACTTCTGTAGCTATCTTCAGATAAAATGCCTATAAAACACAAATTAATAATAATCAGTTTTATAAATTTGTTGAAACCTTTACTTTGGTTTTACACATAAAAATGACATTGCTGTCATTCTAATTATCTGACTAAATATCTTTTGATTGATTTGCAAACCTACCCAAATCCACCAAATCTAAAGAGAATTTAATTAATCCAATCAATTTATTCTAAAAGTTGACAAAAAGTAGGTACCAGGCATAGGGAATAAAAACCTTTATACACTTTCTGCCGTAGGCACTTGGCAAAATACACTTAATACACACATTTTTAAATTTTTTTTTTAAAAACACTTGTTAAATATTTCGCAAAATTACAAAACATTTAAAAAATCCTGATGATGCCCTAATAAGCCGAAATCGATCGAGTGATTTTGTAAACCTTTTGTATATTTGCGAAATATTTAACAAGTGTTTTTAAAAAAAAAATTTAAAAATGTGTGTAGGAATAAAAACCTTTACTATTCAATCCAACAGAGTTGACTAGAATTATAAAATGAGTAGCAGTTTTGTTTAAGTAAACAATTGCGAGGGATTTTTTAGATAGTTTGACAACACTTTTTAACTATAAAACTAACTTTCGTGGAATCGAAAGTGACTTTTCGGCTGTAGAACATAATTATTGATAGGCTTTGTTTAAGACTCAAAACGACCATATGTATAAAATGTAAATTAAACGTTTATTTTTATTTCTAGATCAATAAAATAATGGGATCAGTCATATCAGTTTTCTAAAAATTAAGAACCATAAATTGTGATGTGCTCACTTTGAATTTATAAGGGGCGTATAGGAATATTCTATCATTTTTTTCTAGAAAGGTCAATTTTACAGTAAACTACGGATATTACAGTTAAACAAATTTTACAATTCCCCCGCCCCCTACCCTATCCTTCCCCAATTCAAAAGTTCGGTAATTTTCTAATCCGTATGTATCTAATTCCAAATTTTGGATATAAAATTGCTACGAGGGCCAAACCTTTCAAATTGGTTGATTACGTTGAAAATTGGTAGTTAAAAAAGCCTAAAAGAAACTTTGAACAACTCCGAATTTTGTACAGAAAAATTCAATTTTTTTTTTAATGGTTCAAGTACTTCCAGAATTTTCAAAGTTCGATAATTCAGAAGAATATATTAAATCCAAATTTGGTTTTAAATACTAAATAAAAATAATTTGACCCCAAAATTAAAAACGGATTAAATTTGGATCGGGTTGCGGTACAATTAGAAAAACTTGTAAAAATGAATTTTGACAAATTTAGAATGTCGTATGCTCAAAAATATTTACCTTTAATTTAGTTTAGTCATTTGGGAAATTGTTCTGCTCCACTCGTATGTCCATACGTCCTGCTAAAACAATTAGTTTCGGTGTTTTTTTATTACCGAAAACTTTTCCGGAGAGTATGCTAAATGGCCTTCGTTTCAAGATTAATTCATAACCTCTGTTCACAAGAATGAACAGTTAACAGATATTCATAAATTTCAATATCTGAAAACCCTTGTGAAAGGTGAAGCCGCTACTGTTATTCGTCAATTTTCTCTTACAGAAGCGAATTATTCAACTGCATGGAATAAACTCAGAAAACGTTATGATAAGAAGAAATATTCTGTGAAAGCGTTTATTGATTTATTCATAAATCAATCATCTATGCAACCACACTCAAATAAACAACTGAGAATTATTTGTGACAATGCTGATGAATGTATTCGTAGTTTAGCAGCTTTAGAAACATAAGGACGCGTTCCCTGGCTGATCCAAATTTTACTCAAAAAACTTGATATGGATACCCAATAAGCATGAGCAGAAGAAACAGTGAACAAAGATAATTCTACCATCGATGAATTCATTCAATTTTAACGGATAGATGTGACGCATTTGACTCCTGCATCTCATCATCCACAAATCGCAACAATCATCTAAAATTTACCAAACAAAGTGTTCAACTTCATACAACTCAGCATTAATACTAATAATAAATGTGCTTTATGTAATTCCAAGCATCCTCTATACAAATGTTTCGAATATAGAAAGACGAAAATCGATTCTCGAAAGCAGTTTTTGGAAAGTAGTAAATTGTGCCATAATTGTCTAAGTAGTAGCCATATCACTGATTATTTCCAAAGTCAAAGTCGGTGTTTCCGCAGTAAGCAGAAACACCACACAAAAATTCATGTGTTCGATCAGAAACAAGAGGCTAACATATCAACTAGTAAAAAGTGTGGTACACAATCATACGCCATCTACATCAGCGATTGACTCTGATTCATCACCATACAATATGAACGATGATGCTACTAAAAATTCGCAAACATAACTCACAGTTCTTTAAGCATTTCAGCTCCACACTCATTCGATCCGAGTAAAATTCTACTATCAACAATTCTATGTTACATCATAGATGATCATGGAGAACCACATGTTTGTAGAGCATTACTGGACTCAGGCTGACAATCCACACTCATCGCTGAGAATTGTGTTCAACGAATTGGTTTACATAGAAAACACTCAGCTATCACAGGGGCATCATTCTGGGCAATGATATATTTCTGGAGGTATTACTTCAATGAAAGATCAATATCGATGACCATTTATTTTCTCAATTAACTCACTTTGGCTGGATAATTGGGGGTTGCTTCGAATCCGAAAACAACCATCCCTTAATTTTCACCACATCACTAGCACAAATAATGGCACCGATACAGAAGAACAGTATTCATTATGCACAAAACACCACCAGAAGCGCAGACGGTCGATATATTGTTAGACTTCCGCTTAAGTCAAATGCTTATCAATTGGGATAAACTTACGAGATTGAAAGTCAATATTGTTCATTTATGTAAGAATATCAGCAATTTGGTCACATGGAGCCGGTAAATACTATGGATACAAAGAGCTACCATTTAACTCACCATTGCCTTATGAAACAGTAGCACAACTAAGCTCCGCGTCGTTTTCGATGGTTCGTGTATGAGTTCTACGGGTATATCATTAGATGATGTTCTTCATGTTGGGCCAACTATTCAACCAGACCTTATCACCATTATACTTCGGTTTCGTGAACATAAAATAGCTATTTGTGGGGACATCAAAAATATGTACCGACAAGTCGTCGTACATCCCGAAGATAGATGTTATCAATGAATCCTATGCGGCAACTTATAATGAATAACAACAGATTTAACAATTCCAACTAGCTACAGTAACCTACGGCTTATCTTGTGCTCCCTACTTGGCTATTCGGACACTACATCAACTAGACGACATGCTTACCGGATGTGAGTCTATACAAGATGATGTTTCCTGATATCATAATATAAATTCATTACTCAGCAAAGCTGGTTTCAAAATACGTAAATGGATGTCAAATGAGTAAAGCTTCTTACAAATGATTCCTGAAGTTGATCGTGAGGCTTCATTTCTAGATGTTACTTAAGACTCGAATGTCAAAATATTGGGTGTATTTTGGAATCCTCACAAGGATTGCTTTGTGTTCAAAGTCGCATTATCAAATAAAGAAATTTTAACCAAAACAAATTTGCTATCTGAAATATCCCGTATATTTGATCCTTTAGGGTGGTTAGGTCCAGTTGTCATCACCATGAAGCTATTATTCCAAACATTATTGCTACGCAAAGTTGAATGGGATGAACATTTGCCTTGTGATGTCCTAGACCAATGGTTGAGGATCCTCAAGAATCTAAAATATTTGGCGCGTATAGAAAGTCCATGATATTTACACACATCTAAGATCACAATTAAAAATGTACAATTATGGATTTGCTGATGCATCTAATAAGGCTTACGGAGCGGATGCTTACTTACGAATCGCCAACACTAACCGTGATGTTCATATTCATGTGCAATGCTGCATCTGCATTCAACTCGTTTCATTATCACCAATTGTCGATGAAGATGGTATTCTACGTCCAGGTGGAACACCTAATCATTCTAGCAAAATGTCACGTTTACAGCAGATTATTGATCGTAGAATATCATACTACCAATTTTCATCCCGGTCCGACTCTACTCACAAGTTTACTTTGTCAACGTTATTGGATTATCGGCTGTCGTAATTTAAGTCGATATTACGTATCCAAATGTATTATATGCTTCAAACAAAAAAAGTTCATGAACCAACAGCTGATGGGTAATCTTCCTGTTGAACGGGTAAGCTTTGGTCGACCGTTCTTATATCTCGGTGTGAACTACGCAGGTCCACTATATATACGCAAGCGAAAGGGTCCAGGGAAGGTGCATGTAACCAAGCCATGGATAGCTTTATTTAAATGTATAGCAGTTAAAGCTGTGCACGTCGAACTGTTAACTGACGTGACCACAACGCCTTTCACTGCATTGAAAAGGCACAGAGTATGTCCAATTAAAATTCATTGTGACAATGGATCAAACTTTGTGGGCAGTAAAATAGAATTGATCGAATCATTTATTCTATGATATTTAAATCTGAAAGACACTACAATTTAATCAATAACTTCTTATCTCCAAGACGTATAGAATACCAGTTCAACCCAGCTCAAACACCGAATTTTGGAGGGTTCAACACCTTAAAAAAGCAACTGGATCAACATCACTTACCTACGAATTACCTGAAAAAGTATGTATTAATACAAATTGAAGGCATTTTAAACTCGAGGCCACTCTGCGCAATTTCTGAAGATGTTACTGATTACAACGGGTTAACTCCTGAACACTACTTAATTGGAGAACCAATAACCGCCATACCTGAGCCAGATTTATCACACCTAAGTCAATCACATTTGTCCAAATGGCAAAATGTACAAAATACGGTTAAAGGTTTCTGGAAATCCTGGTCACAAGATTGCCTATGCACGCATAATCAACGAGCAAAATGGCAGCATAAATATAAAATCCTAAAGGTTGGTAAACTGTTGGTAAACTAATGGTTAATGGGATGAATTATTCCACTTCATCCAGGTTCGGACAATGTAGTACATGTCATAACAATCAAATCATCACGGGGCGAACTTACCCGACCAATACTAGTACCTTTACCAATAGACGATGAAGAAGAAACACCATCACAATTAAACACATCAGAAACATTTGTATTGTATAAAATCACTTTATTTATTTTTTAAATTTCGTTGCATACAACTTTAATTTTCTAAATTTTAGTATGCTGAAATATTTACTTAAATCTAAACCTTAATATTAAAGTTGTAATTAAAGTAGAATCAATTTCCGTAAATATTCATTGACCTTACTTCTATACTTTATTTTTAAATTGAATGTTAAGGTCAACTTATATTTACACTCAGATAACTTATTAAATTTAATAATAATCACGTCTAAACACTCAGAATAACTTTTATTTATCGCAAAATACTTATCAATCCATTCAGTCAAATTTATTTTATTTGAAGCCAGAATTTTTACGCCGCACAGTACGGCGGATTCCAAAAAAATTGGCCAAAAGTAAAAAATTCAAGTAAAGTATCTAAAAATCTGCAATCATGGGCTTTTTGGATCGCTGAATACGAATCTGAAGTCAGCGTTGAAAAATCTAACCTCCTTCATCCCCTGTTGACAACCCCTTTTCATGAAACAGCCTGTATATCATGTCACAATCAAGATGCATAGCATTTTAATGCTTGTTTGGGTTGCTGATTATGAATCTGAAGTCAGAGTTGCAACCGTATTTCTTGGACAAAGTTACAACAACAATTGCACAAAAAAATGTCTTTATTATATTCAAAGTATAGCAGATATCAAAGAAAAGAGGAGAATTGATCAAATCTAAATTTATTTACATTTTCCTCCCTAAGCAGCCATAAACTTGCTGAGGAATTAAATATTGATCACAAAACAGTTTTAAGCAATTTGCGTAAGGCTGCGGATACGCAAAAAAGCTCGATATTTGCGTGCCGCAAGAATTTTCGATGAAAAATTTTGTTGACCAAGTTTCCATCAGATGGTTGCTACTGAAATACAACAAAATCAACCCATTTTTGAAGCAAACCATTACTGACGAGAACGTCGTTTGTAAAAGATCATGGCCAAACAAAGGTGAACCACCACAAACGACTTCAAAGCCAGGATTGACGTCCCATAAAGTTATGCTGTCTGTATGGTGGGATTGGAAGGATTCGTACATTATGAGATTCTAGAATCTGGTCAAACTATTAATCCTAATCTCTATTCAGCAATTAACCAGGATGCAGCAAGCAAATAAAAAAAACGGACAGAATTGACAACGCCAAACCACACCCATTTTTGATCTTGTCAAAAATTGAGAGAGCTCGGCTGGAAAGTTTTGAAAAATCCACCGTATATCCTGGACCTTGTACCCTCTGACTACCATTTGTTTCTATCTCTGCAAACCTCCCTTGATGGTCTAAAGTTAGCTTCAAAAAGAACTGTGAAAATCACTTGGCCAAGTTGTTCTCCGATAAACCACAGAAGTTCTACACCGAAAAGCATTGGAGAAACGAGCTCCGTTTAACGTCCTCAAGGATTCCGCTCGTGCTAGTCTTTTAATAGTTCCACCAACTCCATCAGCTGCTCCTTTTTCATGAGCTGTAGCAAAACAGATTCATTCTGCTTATAAAGAAACTTCTTTATAACAAAAGTGTGTACCTCTAAAGAGGTTTTTCACTTGTGCAAGTGATCCGAAATTTTACAAATGATATATCACTTTTATTTTTATATTTGACCTCACTTTTGACCTGGTATAAGCATACATCTCATTTTAGTGAGATCTCACTCGAAATGATATCTTACTTAAATGAAATCATCTAATTGTACCTTTATGCTGGAATACCTGTGATACAAATTTATGATCCGTGCAGGTTATTATTTTAAGGCAAATTAAATTTAGTGATTAATTTGGTATCTTGACAATTTAGATGCCTAATTTAATTTATTTTTAGATTAAATTATTATTTACATATTTCTTGTTATTATTTTACTATTTTAGTTAAGCTTTAAAAATGATATATATGTAGTACAATACCGAAATATTGGTAAAAATTTGCAATTTTTGCAAAATTAAATATTCAAATTTAAAAATTAAAGTTGGTCTATTCAAGCCGTTTTATAATAAATTAGAAAACATCGAATATTTTACAATATATTAAGTATATTACTAATAAAATATAAAAAGAAAAAATTCAAGAGGTAAGGAAATAAAATCGGCGGTTTTGAAATGTGTTGCCAATGGGAGCATTGGATGCCCTCGTAAAACCACAACACGAGAAGGGCCCATCATTGTAAGATAGTCACTAGCAGTTTCAATACTGTCCGCTTCGGCGAGAGACATACATGTTCACCTATTTCGAGCTTATATGCTTTAATACATAAGTGAATATTTTATCGAATAATTTAATAAAATCATATCTACATACTTTATAGGAAAAACGGGTATAGGCACTGGATAGAGCAAATCCATACCCAAGCATGTACTCATATAAATATTGTATATCTATTACTATTGTGTAAATAACACATATACACATACGAAACTTCTTTGGATAAACGTAAATTTATGTGTATTCAGTTGTGTTTTTCTCATTTTAACTAAAAAAAAAACTATTTTCATATCTTTCATATGTGAATATTTTTATACATCCATAATAGTTTCATTATTTTACTGATATAACCGTAAAAAGCAAAAAAAGGCATCCTACTAAATTGATTATATTCAAATGAGAAAAATAAAGTTTTCAAGGTGGTGGATTCGCTGGAAATGGAACGGGAGATTAACCTGAAGATATAGCAAAACAAACTGATCACAATTTTGTTTTGACAATAAATGATAAAATATGAGCCGAATATAAGGATTATACATACAAGTATAGTATACGTATGTATGTGGATTTGTTTTATTGGATATGGTGTGGGTTTACCATTTAAAACGGGGGAGGAATATGTAAGACAACATTCTAATTAAAAATCAAAAAGTTTGTTTTTAGTTTGGCTTGTTATATGTACGTATGTATGAACTAGAGAGATGGGTATGTACATTGTTCATATACCTACAAGTAACTAAGTTTAAAAATGTTTTAATTGACAAAGCAATTACAGAAGATAGGGTGTTGTTAGTTTATTTTATTTAAAATAATTGTCATCGTTTGGAGCGGAGTAGCAATTTACTTTGGTTTGAAATAATATGTATGTAGGTGTATTCACAAACAATTTAAGACAACGTTAAAGGTCAAGACAAACGTATGTATAATCTACTACATATCATAACCGAAAACATTTGAAAGATCATTACCTGATTCGTATATAAATACATAATTTTTTAATTCAGGATCTTAAAAGTGGATCCGTTTTGAAGCAGACATTTCAAATTTACCAAGCGAAAGCTTAGTTTTCCAAATGAAAAAGAGGGAGGGGGGGGGGGGGGAGGGTATACTTGAGGGTATACGTGTTTAATATTGTGTGGTTAATTATTGTAACTTCAAAATATACATCTTTCGGGCCCAAGAAAGTGCATGCATTAGTTAACAACTGGTAATATTGATGGAGGTAAGTTGCTGTCGTGGATTAAAATGATATATCGGTTTTAATATCTAATGTGTTTGTTTGACACTTGGTTTTTTTTTGCAGTGATGTTAAATAATTCAAATGCCATTTTTTCCAGAATTCTTGCCGAAGTCTCTGGAGATATTTCCATCTCGAAAGGTGACTCAATTTGAGATGAATGGTGTCTGGATCCGGTAGATAGGTGTATGGGTGACCAATCAAAAAATGTGCCGAATCGTCCGAATTAACACAAATTGGTCTGGAATTCAGGATGGATTCAATCTGTGCCAGCAGCGATGCCATTTCTTCATACTTATATTACGTGAGTAAAGCTTCTGATAATATTCTTTTCAGGTGGTATCTTGTTGACTTCACTGCTGCCTCATAAATTCCCCCAAAATGTGAACCTGTTGGTGGGTTGAATTTCCAATCGATTTGGTTCTGTGAAAGAAAATTGGAAATTTGAATATCGTTCACAATTTTGAAAAGGTTGAGTTCGGTTTTAATGCCAATGAAATTGGACCCGTTGTCGCTGATAAGTTAACGACAAAGGCCATGACGGGATATAAAACGTCGAAATGCTCCAATAAATGTGTCAGTGGATAAATGCCCAGCTAATTTTAGGTGAATTGTCTTTGTGCTCAAACATACGAATACGGCAATGTATGACTTATCAGGTTTCAGTCCTCTACGTTTCGATGGTCTCACATATATTGGTCCAGCATAATCCACACCAGTCGACATAAATGATCTGACAAGTATGACTCGGTTAGTTGATAAATCGGCCATCATCGGTTGAATAATTTTTCGGTCGAAAAATCGATCCACAACAGATAAATACTTAATTCCCGATCTGATAGCAATTCCTTCACGCTATCCATTAATCTTGCCAGTAAAAGTGCTGCGCAGAGTTCCAGCTTTGGTATAGTAATTTGTCTTTGTGCTGGTGATTGTGCAACCTTTGTTTTGGCTGATACAATAGTCACTTCCATAATGCCATCTTTATTGGTACAAGCAGCATAAGATAGCCGCGTAAGCACTTTTGGATGCATCTGAAAAATCGAGCAAATTTATGTGGTTAGATGTGGTAAATTTGAGCTATCGTGGTATGGTTATAGACTCAATCAATGGTAATTGATTTCGAAAATAGCTCCAGTCGTCTAGAATATCTTGTGGTAGTGGAACTCTGCTGGTGGTGCTGGTTTCTTTGGTGACTGAATGATGTGGTAGGTAATAACACTGGTCCCATGGAATATCGACTTCGGTAACGGTTATATGTTCCATGGGTCCCAATTTCTGGTATTCTCTCATGAATGCAATATATTCTGTTTTAAGGTCAGAATCTCGTTCAAATTTGCGTTCAATGGATTGGAGTCTTCTGACGGCTTGCGATTTGGATTCTCCTCCAAGTGGTGGTGCTTTCGAGTCGAATGGTAATACGACGATATATCTACCATCACTATTTTGTTTGTAATTGTCTAAAAAATGATTTTCGCAATAAATTTCTTCTGGAGTTTGAGGTGTGGGTGTTGTAATTTGTTCAATTTTCATTCACACAGGTTTGTAATTTGTGATGGCTGCTTGCTTCCTTATGTTCCCGAAATTATCCAACCAAGAATTGTTTCTTGTGCTATTAAGTTGATTTTGACACCCTTAATATGTCCTGGTAGTAGTAGCTAAAGGTAGTGGTCACATCCAATTAAAATTTCTATTTCGCCAGGCTCTTGGAACGTTGGGTCTGCCAATGGTAAGTTTTGGAAATCTGCCCAATGGTAATCAGGTATTCGTATCTGCGGTTGTAGTGAGGTGATTGATGACAGAACAAGTGAGTCAATATGGAATGATGTGTCCTTTCTTGTTCGCGCAAATATCTCAATATTCAAGCGTCCTCTGGAAGTACCCATCTTTGTTGAACTTAATCCCTCGACTATAGTTCTCCGGTTCTTCCGTGGTAATCCCAATTTTTAAACGCACGACTCGGTGATGAATGAAGCTAAACTACCGGAATCTAAAAGTGTTCTGTGCTCCTGGAGTATCTAGTGCTATTTGTAGAAGTCCGGCGTTAAATGTTGGTGGCTGTGATTGGTAGGTTTGGAGGAGATAGCATGATGCAAAATGTTGAATAAAATTTGAAGTTAAACAAATTCGCGCTAAATTTGTAGATTGCGCAAATATTGGATGTAACACAGGCACCCCCAAGACTGTAAGGAATGAGCCTGCAAAATAGTGCAAATTCTATTTTTTCGTTCTCTTTTCCGTCGACTTTCATCCGAGCAACACCAGCGAGTTGTAAACATATAAAATTTTTTCATAAGCGATTGCAGTAAAGGCGAATTTTCAAGCGTGAGTTAAAGGCGATATTAATATTCTCAAATTTATATGTATTATTAAATAAAAAATAAAACATTGTAAAGAATTAACTATCAATTATATTGAGTTCATATTTATTGTAATCAAAGAATTCCCATAAAAAATTCTGTGCGAAAATTACCATGGTCCTTCGAGCCGGATGTAATCGGAATATATATTTAAAATACAAATAAATCAAAATGGCGGACACGCGTGCTGGCCAAAGAAAAGTGAACTGAGTTAAGCACAGTGAAGCCGTTGATTTGGCCGGCCTTTCTAAAGAACCCATCGAAAGAATCAAAGCGAATCTAAGGCTTCTTAATGAAGAATGGGGCGAGTATAAAACAAATAAGCATTTGTATGGGGAAACTCCAGACATTATTGCTGGAGGAACAACTCCAGACAAAATATTATACTGTTAAGGGCAAATTAATAGAAGCGGAACTGAAATTCGACAACATGCAGCACTCGGTGGACCTGGATACTAGCTTCCAAGAACTAATGGCAATGTCAATCCACAACAATCCTAAGATGTTGAACGTTCACAAACTACAGTATCTATAGGGTCTTTTGAAAGGCAAAGCAGCTGCGCTAGTGCGGCATAATACCATTACTGAAGCGAACTACGACGAGACATGGAAAATGATCAAAAATCGTTATGCTAAAAAGAAGCAAGTCATAACAATGTTTCTCAAGCAATTCATGGAATAGCCATCCATTAATCAGGTTTCCGCTAAAGCACTTCATCACATGCGGGATGTTTCAGATGAAGTAATACGAGGAATTAAAGTATTAGCGGATGAAGCTCAGTCGCACGATCCGTGGTTAATATATTGGTCAATAAACTCGACCAAACCACAAAACAGGCTTGGGCTCAACATAGCCATGATACTGAATTCCCTACCATTCAACAGTTTTTGGATTTTCTCAGTAAACAAAGCACTGGAATGTTGCGAGCCCCTAAAACGGAATATTCATCGTCAAACTCCAAATCCGAGCATAAAAGTGATGCATCTTGAAACGAAATCCGAAAATTGTTTAAAATGTGGTCAAAAGCATCTTCTCCGCAGTTGTGACGAGTTTCTACAATTATCCGTGAACGACAGAAGAGGTTTTGTTGCAGAGAACAAGTTATGTTTTGTTTCTTGTTTACCAATCGCGTGATTGCCGTTCGCGGTACAGATGCAGTATTTGTCGGGCAAAGCGTCGTACAAATTTACACCGAGATGAAAAACTGATGCCAACAACAGCTTTGAGTACGGAAATCGCGTCCAGTAATTCGGAGCCAAACGGAGAAAATAGTGCAACAGTGAAAATTGTGGGTGCCATATCAATAAAGAAAAAGCAGTATTTTACCTACGTCAGTGATTAGAGTACTCGATTCATCGAATCATTACCAAGAGTGTCCAGTATTGTCAGATTCTGGTGCTCAGGCGCATCCTTTATTTCAGAAGCATGTGCTCTACGACTTGCATTACCACGTACTCACGCCAGGATATTAATAATGGGACTCACATCTGGCACTGAAGCGACAAGAGGTAAGTTATCGATTAACGCTGTATTCTTGTATTCCGATATTGAATAAATAATATTAGACGTTTTCATCTTGAAGAAGCTAACTGATTGCTTGCCATCGCGCGAAATATCAGACTCAAATCTCAACGAAATCAAAGATTTGCAATTAGCGGATCCACATTTCTACAAGTCTGAAACGGTGGACATCATTAATGGAGCCGATCGGTTCTTTAGCATATTAAGAGAGGGATTTATAAACAATTTACGCGATAATCTTATAGCACAAAATTCAATGTTTGGGTGGATTGTGTCAGGCGAAGTAACCGATGTTGCAGATAGTTCCGGAACTCTAAAAGAATTCTGGGAAATGCCCACTATCACCGGAAGACTATTATCGGAACAAGAAAGCGAGTGTGAAAAACATTTTAAAACGAATTTGTCGCTTGTAAATAGTGGGAAATACATCGTAAAATTGCCTTTTAAGAACCCACGAACCGTATTGGGAAATTCGCTAAATGTTGCAACAAAGGATTTTGTCTTTTAGAAACAAAACTAAGGCGCGATCTTAGCCTGAAGCGTGAGTACATTAAAGTTATGCGGGATTATCTCATTTTAGGTCATATGCGGGAAATTCCACTAGATCAACAAAATCAACCAAAGATAATAATGATTTTATTTACCCCACCACGCGGTCATCAAAAAGGAGAGCTTAACAACCAAACTACGAGTCGTGTTTGATGGATCCAGCAAAACCACAAAAGGAAATTCCATTAACGATAAACTCATGGTCGGTCCGACTTTACAACTCACATTATGGACAACGCTAGCCAAATTTCGATACAATAAAATTGCGCTCACCTCCGATATAGTTAAAATGTATGGACAAGTTAAAATCGCCCAAGAGGACCAAGAGTACCAGCGAATCCTATAGCGAGAAAATTCAAGAGAACCTTTAAAACATTATAGGCTTACCACGGTCACGTTTGGAATGGCCAGTTCAGCATTCTTGGCGATTCGATGTTTGCAGCAAACTGCATTCGAATTTAAGGAAGAATATCCAGACATAACAGAGGAAATCTTAAATAAATTCTATGTCAACGATTATTTGTCCGGGGCAAACACTGTAGAAGAACCGGCACACCTCAAAGAGAAGCTCAGCCTCGTACTTGAACAACGAGGATTATCCCTTAGAAAATGGAGATCAAATATTAGTGAGCCATGCGATCCGCTTACTGAAAGGGAAGAATCTTTGGTACCTATCGATGAAGCGATTCCAACAGCACAAATACTAGGCCTGCAGAGGAACTCTAAAGATGACCAATTATCATTTAAAGTGAACATGCCTCCAGAAAAAGGACCTACGAAGCGCACATTAATCTCCAAAGCATGTAAGGTATTCGACCCGCTTCGATTGGTGTCACCGACTATATAATTGCAAAAATTGTGGTTAAAGAAGCTAGAATGGGATGACGAGTTACCTGACGACATAGCAGTAGTTTGGAATCAGTTTAAAGCAGAACTCCCACAGTTATCACAGCTAAAAATAAACCGATGCATAAACAAAAAGGAACTGCAGATACATTGATTTAGCGACGCGAGTGAATAAGCCTACCACGCTGTAGTATATGGTCGATTCATAAATGAGGAGGGATGTATTCAGACGGAACTTATTACCTCAAAAACCAAGGTTGCACCAATTAGGCAGGTATCATTGCCTAGGTTGGAATTATGCGGTGCCCATCTTCGCGCAAAATTGATGGCAGAAGTGCTGAGAACATTGGATGGAGATGTAGCTGTACCCGCGTGGACTGATTCAACTATTGTGTTGGCATAGTTATCTGATCATCCCGTGAAGTGAAAAACGTTCGTAGCCAATCGAGTGTCGGAGATACAACGACTATTGCCGAGAAACCATTGGAGACACGTGAAATCGGAGGATAATCCGGCCGACTACGCTTCCCGATGTGTGCTACCAACCAAGCTCCTAATATACTGCACCAGTGGTGGCATGGGCCATCTTGGCTAAGCGAATCAGAACCATCATGTCCTACGATGATACAATATGCGAAGCGAAGAATAAATCAACATTCTTACCTATTTGTTACACACGAGCGTCCAATAACAGTGAAAGCGAATTATGCGACATCACCTTCAACAAAACATTTTCGTTCACTAAGGCGATCAGATCATTATGTTTTGTATACCAATTTATCCAAAATGAAGGAGCAAAGAAAGGCGAAAGGCGGACATCCGTTATAACGCTAAGTGAAATCAAATTAGCTACTGAGAAATTGGTAAAATGGGTGCAGCAGAAAAAATTTTATACCGAGATTCAGATGATAGCAAAGAATCAGCAATTGTCCAAGCATCACAAGTTGTCAACACTGACTCCGTTCTTGGATCCGAACGGCTTACTGCGAGTCGGCGGTAGACTAAGTAATGCAGATTATCCATACAATTTTAAGCATCTAATCATTCTGCCGAAATCCTACGAGTTACGGGAAATATTCATTTAACCTTCGAGGAAATGACCACACTATTATGTCAAATAGAAGGGATATTGAATTCTCGGCCTTTATGTCCATTATCTGAAGATGATGACTCCTTCGAAGCACTCACACCGGCACATTTCAGCATGACAAAGCTGTAATGGCAACATTGAACCGACATTTTGTTGAAACACCAAAAAGGGGGGGATGAGGTCAACTAACCCCAAATCAATTTTTACCCAACAAAGTAGTTGGTAGTTTACCATTAATTCGAAATGCTCTACACACATGCAGTTTTTACAAAAATACTTGTGCTATAGATTCTGTTTTTCAGGCAATCGCTTCAGTTATAAAAAAAAACAAAATTTTTTAGGAAATTTGGAAAACAATCGAACAAAGCAATTATTGCAATCCTTAATATGCCAAGATTTAGCAAAGGTATACGAAATCCGAAAAGAAATTTTAGTTGACACCTTGGGTTTTACAACAGATTGCACAACTGAGCATTTTTAATGTGTGAAGGAAATTATTTACCGAATTTCCAAGTGTAGAGGTAACATTAAAATGTTCAAATTCCAATGTTTCAACAAAGAGCAAGAAAAGCGATCAATAATTTATTTGGACATGGCTTTATACAAAAAGTTAGGAGTTTCAAATATTTTTATTTATTATTATTATTTTATTTCATTCCAATTAGGTGGTTAGGTCATTCCAATTAAAAACAATAAAAAATACAAGTCAATAAAAGAACAAAATACAAAAATTGGAACAAAAATAGAAGAACCCTATGTCGAAAATCGACAGTTTCGAGTTCTACTACGAGTATAATGGCAATATAAAATATGAGTAAACAAAACAATTAAATAACAAAAAAATATTTAAAATAATTATACAGTTCATACACACATTTTTAAATTTTTTTAAAAACACTTGTTAAATATTTCGCAAAATTACAAAAGGTTTAAAAAATCACTCGATCGATTTCGGCTTATTAGGCCATCATCAGGAGTATCTACTAAACTGTAAAAATAAAAATGTAGTTATATATATATATATATATATAGTTGGAAAAAGCAAAAAGTGAAACCAAAATATACAAATAAAAAAATGTGGAAGGGGTAAACAATAAAATTGGTGACAGCAATAAACATTAAAAATTAAAAATTAAAAGCGGGTGAGTTAAACACAGGTATTTGATTATTGATTAGTCAACGGTCGAATAACAAAATTTCAGATGTTGATTTTTTTTTCCCCTTTTTTATTTTATTATAACCCGACGTATTAGTAATTTTATGGAATGGTATGAGTATGTGAATAAAACAATGCGGGGTCGGTAATTGGTGAGAAACGGATTTCTCTCTGTTCGTTGAGGATATTTTGGTTAAGAAATATAGCTTTTCGGATTTCGTAAGATTCTAAGTTGTCTAAACGTCTGCTTTTTGGTTGTACATGTAATATTTCTAAATTGTTTAAACTGGATGTGTGATTTTCTAACGTTAAATGATTATAAAGGGATGATTCATGGCTACCAGATAAATGTTCTTTAACTCTAACTTCAAAATTGCGCCCAGTCTGTCCGATATAAGAGGAACTACAATCATTGCAATTGATCTTATAAACGCCAGACTTGGAAAGGCGATCAATTCTTGGTTTGTTGTTAAAAATCATTTTCTTAATTGTATTATTGTTATAAAAAGCAAAGCTAATATCTGTATATTGTGTCACGATGCTACTAATCCGTTGGCTAGTTTTTCCTATATACTCTAAGCGGCGGAAATTTTTCGGCATTGGGCTATCAGGTGGATAAATGTTAGCTAAAGCTTTATGTTTCAGTTTTCTGTTTAATAGCTTTAATATAGTTTTAGCTGCTTAATCGTTATTCGCTGCTTAAGACTAGCCAACGGATTTTGACTTCATTTAGTAAAAAATTCAAAAATTATTTCGGTCAAAAAAGTTTTAATTTGAAAATATATTCCAGTCCAAAAATTTGTGACTATAAACTACCTTTGAAAAAGGTTGTTCAGTCCAAATACCCAAAGGCTATTTCGGGCAAACTGTTTTCTGACCGAAACACCTTTTTTTGGAGTATATCAAATGGAAATAATTCAGATTCATCATTTAACGCAACGTATACTGCACCACATGGAGAAATGAAATTACCAAAAATGAATATTCCCGTATTTACTGGTGATTACATGCGATGGCAGTCGTTTTTTGACCTGTTTACGAAAGCAATACACGAAAATGGTAATCTAAATGAAACCCAAAAATTACAATACAGTCGAACTTGGTTATAACGAACCTAAAGGGGCTAAAAATGTTGTTCATTATAAGGAAGAAACGTTATATCCAGAGATCATTTTACCTACATTTGTATGTATTTATCGAAGTTTGGGATTTTATATAAGTTCGTTATAACAAGACGTTCGTTATATCCCGATTTTTTATATCCAAGTTTGACTGTATTTGACATCGCTAGTTCGAGGGGACGCGGCAGCTTTATTAAATCACTTTAGCGTGACGAACGCGAATTATATCAAAGCGTTGCAGTTGTTGAAAAAGGCGTTTGAATGTAAGAAACACACGATTAATGCCTTCGTAGGAGTATTTTTAAAGCAACCAACGGTTCGCAAGCAGATCCATGTAATATTCGTAAAATATTAGATATGTCGTAGGAAGTGATTCGACGTCTAAAGGCATTGGGTCTCAATGCAGAATTACGAGAAATTAGACTCTGAATCAAAGCACATGTGGGCTCAAGAAATAACGTCACAGGATAACCCCACTTTAGATGAATTCTTCGATTTCTTTACTAAACGGAGCGGCGGATTATATACATCTGAAATTAAGCATGTGGGTAAAAGTCTTCCTTCAAATTCACAGGCAACTAACAGTCTCATTACCCGTACCGATTCACCAAGCTGAAAACCGAAAGCAGTCCATAAAATAAAGGGATCAGTGTTTTAATTGCTTAAGCAATCTTCACAATGAATTTAATTGTCGGTCAAGGAGAAGATGCCAGACATCTCGGAAGAAACACCATTCTTCGTTGCATATGGATTTACTAAAGAACACGAAGGTGACCACCAACAAGGCTGCAGCTACCAGTTCTTTAATGATTTTACCAGAAGTACTTGATCAAACATCAAACCAGACAAACACCATTGAAATTACGCGGACTGGAGAAATATCAGAAGCATCGAATGACTTCAACGACATGAATTGTTTCCAGAATATTAATGTCTCACCTAAACGCGCATTATTGACAATGGTATTACTGCGCGTAAAGGATAAATCTAGAGGTCTGCAGCAATGCCGAGCTATTAATTTCTGATGAAGATTCTGAAGATGATCGACATCAACAACTCGCTACGCATATTTTGGAAAACGGAGGAACTGAAATCTCCTACCAAATATTTAACACAAGAAGAAATAGAATGCGATCAACAATTTGTGGGAAATACGGAACGCAATGACGATGGAAGATTTGTCGTACGTTTTCCATTCAAATCACAAGAAATATCTTTGGAAGATTCTTACCAAATTACAGCAAAACGATTTCAATTCTTGGAAAGAAGATTCCAAAAAGATCAAGGATTTTACGCGTTTTACAACCAGTTCTAGAGAGAATCATTGGGCCATATGGAGGAAGTTTCAGAAAGCAAAATTACCGGTGAATCCTATTATCTTCCTAATAATGGCGTATTAAAGGAAACGAATACCACAACGAAATTGAGGTTTTTTTTTATGCATCTTGCAAAACCACAAGTGGAAACTCTTTAAATGAAAAACTGCTCGTTGGAGCTATCGTTCAACAGGTCTTTATCAGATCCTAATAAGATTCCGAAAACACAAAGTTGTTTTGAATGGGGATTTTGAGAAAATATATCGACAGATATTGATACTATTACCTAGGGCACATCTTCGGTGACCTTCTGAGGATTCCAGAACTCAATTTCCCGATGCAGCAGGCCGGTAGACAGCGAGGTATATGTGGATGATCTGATGATTAGGGCGGATAATCTGGTATAAGTCTTGCACATTAAATAACAATTGATATCCTTGTAGTCTGGAGCTGGATTTCACTTACAAAAATGGGCATCCAATCATCCAGCATTTTTAGAATCCATTCCAGCTGAAGAAAGTGAGGTAACGCTAAAGGAGCTAATTTATAATTCAAGGCCATTGAAATTATTAGGACTTCATTGAAATCCAACTGATGACAGATTTGTCTTTAAGGTTAGACTGGATGATGAAGCAACACCTACGAAACGCCAAACACTCTCCGAATCTGCACGAATTGTTGATTCTTACAGGGTGAATCACTCAAGCTCCAGTACGTATCAAAATTCTGTTTCAACGAGTGTGGCTTGAAAAATAAGACTATGATGATACTTTGCCGAGCGATATTCTTGACGATTGGCTCATTTTGCGGAACGAGTTTAAACTTTTGGAACAAATTCAAATTTCAAAGTGGTTAGCGATGAAGAGTAACTCTTCAATCCAACTCCATGGGTTCGCCGATGCTCCAAAAGATGCATATGCAGCGGTAGTTTATAGTAGAACGATGTCAGAAAACGAAAAATATGTCACGACACGACGTATCCTCGAAAAGTAGAGTTGCTCCGCTAAAACAAGAATCGATCCCAAGGTTGGAGTTATGTGCAGCTGTACTCCTGACTGAGTTTCTTAAGGCTGTTCGAAATGCTCTCGATTTATAAATAGAGAAGATCGTGGCATTTACCAAGTCCATGATGATGGGATACTTATGTTGCAAATAGAACTTCTCAGATCCTCTCAACATTAAGTGAAAATAATTGGAGACACGTTCCTTCATCACAAAATTCTGCGAATTGTGCTTCGCGGGGTATATCTCGTAAAATAATGACTTCGTTTGATTTGTGGTGGAAGGGTCCTAACTGGTTGGCAGAAGCTGAATGCAATTGACCTGATCAACGTAGGATGCAAGGAGATGTAATGACAATTAAGGTTTTGATTGAACCTACATTTAACAGAAACCTCATCGCAGGGCAATCACGTTGGATAAACATTCTATAAATCGTATCATATGTCAAAAGATTCGCACACAACTCTAGTGTTCCATTAAAATTGAGACGATTTGGAACCATTAACTCAAAGGAATTAAACGATGCAAGAACTTGGGTCATCAAAGAATTCTAACAAGAACACCTTGAATTAGAGAGAAAAGAATTGTTCAACAAAAAGTAAATCTCCAAAAATAATTTTTAAATTATTTTATGGACCGAGATGGAATAATTCGAGCAGAGTGAATTAATAACCGATGCATTTTTGAGCGCCCTCAAGATATTCATGAACAAGCGAGGTATTTGTTCTGAAATTTATTCGGATAATGGTATGAACTTTGTTGGAGCCGCTAGAAAGCTGTCGGAGCTGTTTCAATTTATAAAGGCCAATTGTAAACCAATTTCGGAATTTTTGTTGAAAAATGTGTGGATTGGCATTTTAGTCCCTTTGGAGTACCACATGCCGGTGGTATTTGGGAAGCTGCAGAATAATTGGCCAACGAATTTTGACGTTAGAAGAAATGATCACTCTGTTATGCGACATCGAAGCAATATTGAATTCACGGCCAATTTCTGTTTTATCATCGCAAGACATCGATGCACTCACACTAGCACATTTTATTATATTCCAGTCATTAACACAGCTGCCTTAGGTAAATCTTACGGGTGTGAAGGAAAATCGATTGAATCGTTGGCAGCTAGTTAACTGCACAAACAGGCAAACTGCGAAAGAAAATATACAGAATACGATGTTGAATCGAGTGTTCCAAGGCCGGCGAGAAGTTCATCATCTGGAAAATTTGAATCAAAATAGAATTAATAATCAATCGATTCTTTCGGCTTTTTATAGACAAAATATATTAATAATAATGGCATTCACAACATTTTTCGAGTTATTAATTAGAGAAATTGAAGAGGCCAATCCAACCAATCCAACAATCCGATCGTGTGAGCTTGTCTATACGAAATCATACTACCACAGAGAAAACTCAAGGAAAAGTTTTCATTTTATAGAGTCGATATAAATCCATACTCGTGCAGCGACCTTTACCAGCATAAAAAATTAAAGTACATTTATGCCACGCCAAGGCCGAAGTTTTTTTGGATGTTCTAATCGACTATTCGCCTCACACATTTTTTTGCCTTTCGATTCGTTCCAAACACTAAATGTTCGATTAGAGATGCATTTATGAGACGTTTGAATGCTTTGTCCCTTTCTACGTATGTTTTTAAAGATCAAGGTTCTGTTAAACGCAGAATTCTGCATTCTGGCAGTCTCTGTCGGACTGAGAATTGACCACCAGAGCTGGGCATTGACCAGTTGTCTCGCCTACTTTGCCCTTTGTATTTTTGCTCACGATTTAGAGCGACAGATTTAGAGTGACCACAATCTAAGTTGGATAAATTACTATCCGGATTATAATCTGATCTCTAATCATCTAATCATCACCCATTTCAGACCACAGAGTGTGTATTGGGGTTGAATTAATCGCTCCCAATACCACTATGGCGCATGCATTCTCTACTTTCATTAATTGGCTAAAAGCCCCTTTTGAACCATTCCCATACACACTAATACCATATCCAATTTTGGAGGATATTAGGGCCTTCCTTAACATGTCAGTCACACTCGGGTGAGCGCCCCACTTGGGTTTGCTCACCCGTTTAACCACATTCAAACGTTCCTTGCAGTTATCTGCCAAAATTTTCATGTGGTTCCCAAAATTCATACGTCTGTCAATCCAAATACCCAAATACCTGTACGCATATACTTGTTCAATTCTATAGCTATCCACACTGATATGAACATTTACAGCATTCGTTCTGAAACTCATATAAGCACATTTATTAGGATTCACTCTCAGATTCAACATTTTAAGTTTTTGAATTAACTCATCTACTCCCTTTTGCGCTTTTTGAGTTGCCGCATCTATACTTCTGCCTTTTCCAATCACTACAAAATCGTCTGCAAATTGCAGAACGGTTTGATTGTCAGTATTGATGCGGTGTATCTCGCTGGTATATAGGTTGAACAGAGCTGGTGATATTTTACTTCCTTGCGGAAGTTCAATATTAGCAACTCCCTCCAACATAAACCCACTTCCATTTAAAACCATTTTCCTCTCAGTCATAAAATCTTTTATCCACATACATACTTTCCGTGAAAATCCAAAATTCGAGAGAATTTGTTGTAATTTCCACGGAACCACGTAATCGTAAGCTCTTTCAATGTCCAAGAATACCGCAACAGCTTTCATATTATCCTTTCTCACTTCCCACACTAACTTTTCCACACACTCGATTGCAGAGTGGTTCTTTCGAAATCCAAATGTTGTCGATTGCAACAACTTATTTTCATTCATAAAATCTTCCATTCGTTCTTTTATCATTCCATTTAAAATTTTTATAAAAACATTCAACATATATGTATATGCCTCTATAATTTGTTGCCACATTTGGGTCTCTGTCCCGTTTAGGGATGGGAACCACTCTGCTCTCTTTCCATTTGCCCGGTATTTTGCAACCCATCCACACTTTGTTGAGTATCTCAAGCAAGTTATATTTTGCTGAGTCACTCAACAACCGAACCATTTTATAACTTACGCGGTTGGTCCCTGGAGTGGTAGATTTTGATGTATCTAACACTCTCAGGAACAACTAACACTCTCGTTATCTACATTGTCTATCTCGCTTGCACTATCCCCATTTCCAATATCCCCAACAATGTATTCGTTTCCTCTGTCCATGTACAATTCCCGAAAATTCTGAAATTCTCCTTCTTCGGCTGAATTTTTTCACCTACTGCATAAAAAAATGAAAAATAACTATACAAAATTATGAACTAACAATTGTGGGGATTCACCGGCTTCTGCTGGTAGTAAGTATGTACATAATGTACTATGATTAAATAGAAAAAACGAAATAAAATCTATGTAACAACAAAATTATTTGCACACTAACTTCATCAAATACAGTTTTGGGAAATACAGTTCCCCACAAAAAGAAATTGATAGTGTGTTTAATTTTCTTCTGTGCTCCTGCTTTACTTCTAAAATCTTCTTGAATTCCGTTTGTTTATGTTAAGTAATGAATAATACAAATATTACCAAACAAATCTAACGACGTGTGAAGTGGGAGGTTCTCTTATTCACCAAACAGAATTTGGGGAACTGTTTTCCCAAAACACAGTTTTAAGGTTTATTAGATTGTGCCTCATCAATTATGTCATTGCGTACCGATGGGCAGACTGTACTAATATACAAAATAATATCTTCTTATAATATCTTTGGGTCAGCAATTATCACTTTAGCCGATGCTCTTCAATATTGGCGAGTTAGTGGCCTTTCGTTTTGATACTCAGTAATCAAACTTTTTCATAATTACATAATAATTTAGACAATTAGTTTAATTTGTAAATAAAGCTTAGTATTATAAATTCTTGAATATAATTACAGTGCGGTCGATGGAATGTACCTATACCAAATTTACCAAAATGCGATATATTATTTGTAACACGATCAATGTGTTTTTAAAAAAGAACATCCACGAATCTTGTTTAACATCAATGCTAAAAGCAACAAAATTTAATAATAATTTATTTATAATTGTTAATTAATTGAAAATAACATTTTAATAATAACCGAAATAAAATATACAAGACTAACACACAAAATATGTATAAAATAAAATAAATGAGACTAAATAGTAAATTAAGATGAATTAATGTCTAGACATTGAAATGAGAATAAAAATTATTACTTTCGAAAAAAAAACAAAAAACAAATGAAATCGTTAATTTCGTTAAATTATCAAAACGTTGTATTCAAAACCGCAAGATTTCTCACGAGAGGTTTTTTTTATGTTTCTAGTGAAATTTGATTTGATCTTGGATATATAGCATTGGCTTAATCACATAAATTATACAGTAGCCCTTAGCAACTGTGTAGTATTGTGTTTGCGGGGGAGCATTTTATTAAACGTTTTATTTTGTCCTGTAAATTATTTTGAAGTCCAAGTTTTATGTATGTAGGTAGGTTACACCTCTTTTACCACTTTAATGTTTTATAGTTTTTATCCTTAATTCTAAATTACATTTCTAAAAAAACAAGATACACGTGTAGTTTTTTTGTTTTTCATTTTATCTGTGCTATCTCGTGTTACACTTTTCTCGTTTTATAGGAATGTGTGTGTGTTACTGTTATCCATACCATACATACAAAACATACAAAATAATACATTTAACAAATTTTGTTTCCGTTTTTATTTCTCCATGTTATCCTTGAGAACAACAATAACACCATCATCCAAATCCAACACAATGGTAATAAAACTGAAATAAAAAAAGTAACTGTTGCATGCCGTCAGAATGTACGCGCGATGTTAAATTTATGTGTGTTTCTCGTTTTGGTATTGTGCTTTTTTAAAAGAATTCTGTACAAAAAAAAAATCTACACATACATATACTTACATAATACATATGTAAGTACATTATTATTACGATTGTATTGAATGAAATCTCTTCTTTGAGTACATTGATGATAAAAAAAAAGGATAAAGGTTATTATTGTTGTGTTTAGCGACTTATTTATGCGACGCAAAATATTTGAACTCATCAGAGATTGAATGTTCAACATTGGAATATATAGGAATGTGAGCTATGTAAAAGGAAATTATAAAACATAATGTTGCGTGTTTGCCTCGTCAATCAAAGTTCGTATCACTGGTTTGTGAATAAGACTCAACAATTTAATTTATCACAAACGAATTTATTTATTGAGCATAAAAATTATTACAACACAATTTATTAGCGATAATTCACAAAATAACTTTTTATTATTTTCGCACAATTTTACTAATTACTTATAATTTTTATATCCCATATTAAAACTCTTTTTAAATCACTTTTTAATTCCTTTTTATTTTACACACTATAGCTTACCAAATACTAATAATCTAATTCGAACCAAAACTACTAGAAATTTCATGACTTTTCCAGTAAGAATACTCTAGAAACAGTTAGAACAGTTTTATTATGAAAATTCCATTTTAGTACAGTAAGTTTAGTGCTAATAAATAACTTATTCTATTCTCCCTAGGTCTCACCGTCAGGACCCAAAGTACCTCCTCTGTAAAGTGTCAGCCTCTCTAAATGCACCACCTTCGGTTTACCTCGATATACTTTCTGAATCCGATAAATCCAGTCAATGCTGGTGATAACAGTGTAAGGTCCTTCTAATGCCAGTTTCGGTGATAATCCCTTCTTTCATTGCGGGTTGTGAATCCATACCAATTGACCTTAATTATTTGCTAGCTTGTCATATCGAGCTTTCATCCGGTCACTTGACATCCGTATTTTCCTCCATAAAAATGTGTGAATCGCATTAAATTCTTCCTTTAGCCGGTCTACATAATCCTGCCCACATAAAGCCGCTGCAGAAATAGCCCCACAATTTAAATCTCCAGGTAATCGAGGATTATCTCCAACTATGGTTTTAAGTGGTATCTTTCCGGATATGTCATGTATTGCTGATCGATTGGCCAACAGGAACATCGGTATGTCGATCCCTATGATAGATCTAATGTCGAAAATATTCGAGCACCTGGTAATGTGTCTAATTTGTCGATCTATTGTGCTTGGACCCTGATTAATTATTCGTTCAGTCAATATTCAAGCTATTAATGCACCTAATATTAATGCCGGCCGGTACACGATCCATACTATCTGGGCTCATTGTTCTCCCTCCTAGGTGATTAATATAGTACTTCTGCTAGAAAGGCGGTAGAATTAGTACCCAAGGACTTCGAGGGGGTAATCCAACTATCGTATATTCCTACTCCAGTTCCGTCTGCCGTTTTGAATTAACTCTAACGAGTTGCTGGGAATGGTAGGTCACCCAGCTATACTACAGGAAGGCTAAATAAAACTGGACGATGCCTGGTATCCAGAGTATGCACACTTGTCCGGACTGATTAACCAATCAGTCATTCATCCATCGGCATATGCTGTTCCACTTTAGTTTAAAATATTTTTTCAAGGACTTCTTCTTTAGCGCTGTACTTTAGCCTTTTCCAAATGTTAAAAATATGTGCCAAATGGCTCAATTACTAGTGGTTACCACGATGAGGCAGCACGTACAATTGCGAAATGTGACCAGGTTACCCGAACACAATTGTACTTATCACGCTTCTGCCTGATACATGATCAGAACAGCACACGTGATGCGCAACCTACTGGAAGGTTACGGAGCTGGAGAATAAGAGAAGAGAATAAAAATGCAAAATTGGCATAAAGCGACCTATTATATTCCTACAGATATTCCAAATACGATTCTAAACATTTTTTTAAATTTATTCAATCGAATGACACTAGTTTCGTTGATGTGAAATCCTTAAAACGTAGTTATTTGAGCTTACGTATGTTTTTACATGCAGGAAGAGAATAAAAACACGGAATTGGCCTAAATTAACCGATTAGACTCTTACATATATTCCAAAAACTATTCTAAACATTTTTTTTAATTAACTTCTATCAAATGACACTAGTTTCGTTGATGTGCAATTCTTAAATCGAATTTATTTGAGCTGATGTATGTTTTTACATGCAGGAAGAGAATAAAAATCCAAAATTGGCCTAAATTAACTCATTATATTCCTACATACATTCCAAAAACTATTCTAAACTTTTTTTTTTAATTTGTTCAATCAAATGACACTAGTTTCGTTGATGTGAAATCCTTAAAACGTAGTTATTTGAGCTTACGTGTGTTTTACATGCAGGACAAGAATAAAAATGTGAAATTGGCCTAAATTAACCAATTATATTACTACATATATTCCAAAAACTATTCTAAACTTTTTTTTTAATTTGTTCAATCAAATGACACTTGTTTCGTTGATGTGAAATATTTAAAACGAATTTATTTGACCTTACGTATGTTTTCACATGCAGGAAGAGAATAAAAATGCGAAATTGGCCTAAATTATTTGTATAAATTCCTGCATTATATTCCAAAAGCTATTCTAAACATTTTTTTTAATTTGTTCAATTAACTGACACTAGTTTCGTTAATGTGAAAGCCTTAAATCGAATATATTTGAGCTTAGGTATGTTTTACATGCAGGAAGAGGATAAAAATGCGAAATTGGCCTAAATTAACCGTATAAATTCCTACATATGTTCCAAAAACTATTCTAAACATTTTTTTTTATTTGTTTTACTAAATGATACTAGTTTCGTTGATGTGAAATCCTTTAAACGTAGTTATTTGAGCTTAGGTATGTTTTACATGCAGGAAGAGGATAAAAATGCGAAATTGGCCTTAATTTGTCGTATAAATTTCTACATATGTTCCAAAAACTATTCTAAACATTTTTTTTTATTTGTTTTATTAAATGATACTAGTTTCGTTGATGTGAAATTCTTAAATCGAATTTTTTTTGAGCTGAGGTGTGTTTTACATGCAGGAAGTGAATAAAAATGCGATATTGGCCTAAATTAACCGATTATATTCCTACATATATTCCAAAAACTATTCTAAACTTTTTTTTTTAATTTGTTCAATCAAATGACACTTGTTTCGTTGATGTGAAATATTTAAAACGAATTTATTTGAGCTTACGTATGTTTTTACATGCAGGAAGAGAATAGAAATGCGAAATTGGCCTAAATTATTCGTATAAATTCCTGCATTATATTCCAAAAACTATTCTAAACATTTTTTTTTAATTTGTTCAATCAAATGACACTAGTTTCGTTGATGCGAAATCCTTAAAACGTAGTTATTTGACCTTACGTATGTTTTCACATGCAGGAAGAGAATAAAAATGCGAAATTGGCCTAAATTATTTGTATAAATTCCTGCATTATATTCCAAAAGCTATTCTAAACATTTTTTTTAATTTGTTCAATTAACTGACACTAGTTTCGTTAATGTGAAAGCCTTAAATCGAATATATTTGAGCTTAGGTATGTTTTACATGCAGGAAGAGGATAAAAATGCGAAATTGGCCTAAATTAACCGTATAAATTCCTACATATGTTCCAAAAACTATTCTAAACATTTTTTTTTATTTGTTTTACTAAATGATACTAGTTTCGTTGATGTGAAATCCTTTAAACGTAGTTATTTGAGCTTAGGTATGTTTTACATGCAGGAAGAGGATAAAAATGCGAAATTGGCCTTAATTTGTCGTATAAATTTCTACATATGTTCCAAAAACTATTCTAAACATTTTTTTTTATTTGTTTTATTAAATGATACTAGTTTCGTTGATGTGAAATTCTTAAATCGAATTTTTTTTGAGCTGAGGTGTGTTTTACATGCAGGAAGTGAATAAAAATGCGACATTGGCCTAAATTAACCGATTATATTCCTACATATATTCCAAAAACTATTCTAAACTTTTTTTTTTAATTTGTTCAATCAAATGACACTTGTTTCGTTGATGTGAAATATTTAAAACGAATTTATTTGAGCTTACGTATGTTTTTACCTGCAGGAAGAGAATAGAAATGCGAAATTGGCCTAAATTATTCGTATAAATTCCTGCATTATATTCCAAAAGCTATTCTAAACATTTTTTTTAATTTGTTCAATTAACTGACACTAGTTTCGTTAATGTGAAAGCCTTAAATCGAATATATTTGAGCTTAGGTATGTTTTACATGCAGGAAGAGGATAAAAATGCGAAATTGGCCTAAATTAACCGTATAAATTCCTACATATGTTCCAAAAACTATTCTAAATTTTTTTTTTTAATTTGTTCAATCAAATGACACTAGTTTCGTTGATGTGAAATCCTTAAAGCGTAGTTACTTGAGCTTACTTGTGTTTTTACATGCAGGAAGAGAATAAAAATGTAAAATTGGTCTAAATTAACCGATTATATTCCTACATATATTCCAAAAACTATTCTAAACTTTTTTTTTTAATTTGTTCAATCAAATGACACTAGTTTCGTTGATGTGAAATCCTTAAAACGTAGTTATTTGAGCTTACGTATGTTTTTACATGCAGGAAGAGAATAAAAATGCGAAATTGACCTGAATTAACCAATTAGATTCCTACATATATTCCAAAAACTACTCTAAACATTTTTTTTTAATTTATTCAATCAAATGACAATAGTTTCGTTGATGTGAAATCCTTAAAACGAATTTATTTTAGCTTAGGTAAATTTTTACTTGCAGGAAGAGAATAAAAATGCGAAATTGGCCTAAATTAACCGATTAGATCCCTACATATATTCCAAAAACAATTCTAAACATTTTTTTTTAAATTTGTTCAATCAAATGACACTAGTTTCGTTGATGTGAAATCCTTAAAACGTAGTTATTTGAGCTTACGTGTTTTTTACATGCAGGAAGAGAATAAAAATGCGAAATTGGCCTCAATTAACCGATTATATTCCTACATATATTCCAAAAACTATTCTAAAGATTTTTTTTTAATTTGTTCAATCAAATGACACTAGTTTCTTTGATGTGAATTCCTTAAAGCGTAGTTATTTGAGCTTACGTATGTTTTTACATGCAGGAAGAGAATAAAAATGTCAAATTGTCCTAAATTAACCGCTTAGATTCCTACATATATTCCAAAAACTATTCTAAACTTTTTTTTTTAATTTGTTCAATCAAATGACACTAGTTTCGTTGATGTGAAATCCTTAAAACGTAGTTATTTGAGCTTACGTGTGTTTTACATGCAGGACAAGAATAAAAATGTGAAATTGGCCTAAATTAACCAATTATATTACTACATATATTCCAAAAACTATTCTAAACTTTTTTTTTTAATTTGTTCAATCAAATGACACTTGTTTCGTTGATGTGAAATATTTAAAACGAATTTATTTGACCTTACGTATGTTTTCACATGCAGGAAGAGAATAAAAATGCGAAATTGGCCTAAATTATTTGTATAAATTCCTGCATTATATTCCAAAAGCTATTCTAAACATTTTTTTTAATTTGTTCAATTAACTGACACTTGTTTCGTTAATGTGAAAGCCTTAAATCGAATATATTTGAGCTTAGGTATGTTTTACATGCAGGAAGAGGATAAAAATGCGAAATTGGCCTAAATTAACCGTATAAATTCCTACATATGTTCCAAAAACTATTCTAAACATTTTTTTTTATTTGTTTTACTAAATGATACTAGTTTCGTTGATGTGAAATCCTTTAAACGTAGTTATTTGAGCTTAGGTATGTTTTACATGCAGGAAGAGGATAAAAATGCGAAATTGGCCTTAATTTGTCGTATAAATTTCTACATATGTTCCAAAAACTATTCTAAACTTTTTTTTTTAATTTGTTCAATCAAATGACACTAGTTTCGTTGATGTGAAATCCTTAAAACGTAGTTATTTGAGCTTACGTGTGTTTTACATGCAGGACAAGAATAAAAATGTGAAATTGGCCTAAATTAACCAATTATATTACTACATATATTCCAAAAACTATTCTAAACTTTTTTTTTTAATTTGTTCAATCAAATGACACTTGTTTCGTTGATGTGAAATATTTAAAACGAATTTATTTGACCTTACGTATGTTTTCACATGCAGGAAGAGAATAAAAATGCGAAATTGGCCTAAATTATTTGTATAAATTCCTGCATTATATTCCAAAAGCTATTCTAAACATTTTCTTTAATTTGTTCAATTAACTGACACTAGTTTCGTTAATGTGAAAGCCTTAAATCGAATATATTTGAGCTTAGGTATGTTTTACATGCAGGAAGAGGATAAAAATGCGAAATTGGCCTAAATTAACCGTATAAATTCCTACATATGTTCCAAAAACTATTCTAAACATTTTTTTTTAATTTGTTCTATTAATTGACACTAGTTTCGTTGATGTGGAATCCTTAAAACGTAGTTATTAGAGCTTACGTGTGTTTTTACATGCAGGAAGAGAATAAAAATGCGAAATTGGCCTAAATTAACCGATTATATTCCGACATATAATCCAAAAACTATTCTAAACATTTTTTTTTAATTTGTTCAATCAAATGACACTAGTTTCGTTGATGTGAAATCATTAGAACGTAGTTATTTGAGCTTACGTGTGTTTTTACATGCAGGAAGAGAATAAAAATGCGAAATTGGCCTAAATTAACCGATTATAATCCTACATATATTCCAAAAACTATTCTAAACATTTTTTTTCAATTTGTTCAATCAAATGACACTAGTTTCGTTGATGTGAAATCCTTAAATCGAATTTATTTGAGCTTACGTGTGTTTTTACATGCAGGAAGAGAATAAAAATGCGAAATTGACCTAAATTAACCGAATAAAATCCTCCATATATTCCAAAAGATATTCTAAACATTATTTTTAAATATTTTCAAATTTTATTCGTAAAATAAAAATCCAAATTTAAGTTTTAACTTTCTATAATTGTGATAATGATTTAAAATTTATTTCTACGTAGACTAGTTTCGAGCATTACCGCTCATCATCAAGTACATATTTAAAACTAACATAAATTTAAAAATATTATTATTTTTAATTTATTCTTTCAAATGATACTAGTTTCGTTGATGTGAAATCCTTGAAACGAATTTATTTGAGCTTACGTATGTTTTTACATGCAGGAAGAGAATAAAAATGCGAAATTGGCCTAAATTAATCGTATAAATTCCTACATATATTCCAGAAACTATTCTAAACATTTTCTTTAATTTGTTCTATCAAATGACACTAGTTTCGTTAATGTGAAATCCTTGAAACGAATTTATTTGAGCTTACGTATGTTTTTACATGCAGAAAGAGAATAAAAATGCGAAATTGGCCTAAATTAACCGATTATATTCCTACATATATTCCAAAAACTATTCTAAACATTTTTTTTAATTTGTTCAATCAAATGACACTAGTTTCGTTGATGTGAAATCCTTAAAACGTAGTTATTTGAGCTTACGTACATTTGTGTATGCAGGAAGAGAATAAAAATGCGAAATTGGCCTAAATTAATCGTATAAATTCCTACATATATTCCAGAAACTATTCTAAACATTTTCTTTAATTTGTTCAATCAAATGACACTAGTTTCGTTGATGTGAAATCCTTAAAACGTAGTTATTAGAGCTTACGTGTGTTTTTACATGCAGGAAGAGAATAAAAATGCGAAATTGGCCTAAATTAACCGATTATATTCCTACATATATTCCAAAAACTATTCTAAACATTTTTTTTAATTTGTTCAATCAAATGACACTAGTTTCGTTGATGTGAAATCCTTAAAACGTAGTTATTTGGGCTTACGTACATTTGTGTATGCAGGAAGAGAATAAAAATGCGAAATTGGCCTAAATTAATCGTATAAATTCCTACATATATTCCAGAAACTATTCTAAACATTTTCTTTAATTTGTTCTATCAAATGACACTAGTTTCGTTAATGTGAAATCCTTGAAACGAATTTATTTGAGCTTACGTGTGTTTTTACATGCAGGAAGAGAATAAAAATGTGAAATTGGCCTAAATTAACCGATTATATTCCGACATATAATCCAAAAACTATTCTAAACATTTTTTTTTAATTTGTTCAATCAAATGACACTAGTTTCGTTGATGTGAAATCCTTAAAACGTAGTTATTAGAGCTTACGTGTGTTTTTACATGCAGGAAGAGAATAAAAATGCGAAATTGGCCTAAATTAACCGATTATATTCCTACATATATTCCAAAAACTATTCTAAACATTTTTTTTAATTTGTTCTATCAAATGACACTAGTTTCGTTGATGTGAAATCCTTAAAACGTAGTTATTAGAGCTTACGTGTGTTTTTACATGCAGGAAGAGAATAAAAATGCGAAATTGGCCTAAATTAACCGATTATATTCCTACATATATTCCAAAAACTATTCTAAACATTTTCTTTAATTTGTTCAATCAAATGACACTAGTTTCGTTGATGTGAAATCCTTAAAACGTAGTTATTAGAGCTTACGTGTGTTTTTACATGCAGGAAGAGAATAAAAATGCGAAATTGGCCTAAATTAACCGATTATATTCCTACATATATTCCAAAAACTATTCTAAACATTTTTTTTAATTTGTTCAATCAAATGACACTAGTTTCGTTGATGTGAAATCCTTAAAACGTAGTTATTTGGGCTTACGTACATTTGTGTATGCAGGAAGAGAATAAAAATGCGAAATTGGCCTAAATTAATCGTATAAATTCCTACATATATTCCAGAAACTATTCTAAACATTTTCTTTAATTTGTTCTATCAAATGACACTAGTTTCGTTAATGTGAAATCCTTGAAACGAATTTATTTGAGCTTACGTGTGTTTTTACATGCAGGAAGAGAATAAAAATGTGAAATTGGCCTAAATTAACCGATTATATTCCGACATATAATCCAAAAACTATTCTAAACATTTTTTTTTAATTTGTTCAATCAAATGACACTAGTTTCGTTGATGTGAAATCCTTAAAACGTAGTTATTAGAGCTTACGTGTGTTTTTACATGCAGGAAGAGAATAAAAATGCGAAATTGGCCTAAATTAACCGATTATATTCCTACATATATTCCAAAAACTATTCTAAACATTTTTTTTAATTTGTTCTATCAAATGACACTAGTTTCGTTGATGTGAAATCCTTAAAACGTAGTTATTTGAGCTTTCATACGTTTTAACATCCAGAAAGAGAATACAAATGCGAAATTGACGGGAGCAGTAGGTATATGCGACACTGACGTAATGCAACCGCTTAGATTCCTACATATATTCCAAAACAAGTAAAATCTATTTTTTTATTTCTTCGAATCAACTTGGATCTGCGCTAATTGTTGAAGCTTACGCATTTTTTTGCTAAACTTAATTATTTTTGATTAGCTGAGTTATTTCTGCGTTTTAACAGTTTTATTGTGTGTGCTTCACGATGATCTTATTCACTTTTATTTTTCTACACATTTTTATAAAATCTATTACAATTCTAACTTTAATTTAGTGAAACTAGATATTTTAATTATTAAATGAACTATCTTATGGTGATAGTCAAATTGATACTTTTTAGTCCTGTTGGTTATCATTCTTCTGGTTCAAAGCAGTATTGTTTATCTAACGAGTTGTCGTGCTTGTTTTTGACCCAATGAGATATTGACTATCAGAGATAATGATTGATTACATTATCAAGCTGTGTTGCCTCCTAATTTGATGTGGCGCCATTGATGTTATTCGGTAAAATTTCTAATATCCGATACTATGTTGGCAACGTAAGCTTTTTATTTCTGAATATCGCCTTGTATTCATGACAACACTATGTTTGAATCGGGCCATGCGAGTGTTGGTGCTTGCTGTATTTCGAATGCTTGTTTTAGTTCTTTAAGTAATGTAGCCAACATAAGGGGCCATTTAGTTCCAGCCTTGGTAATGTTACTTTTAATTTCGTCGGCGCGACTCTCGTTTTCGATGATATATATGGCAGTTGTTCACCTCATTTTCTTTATTCATCATTTTTAGATAGACGCAGGCGGCAGCTGATGCATCGCTGAATGTGTGTTATTTATCTATTTTGGAATTTTTAGGTCGCTAAGAAGTTTTAATTTGTCTTTAAAGCTTAGCCATTGCTGGCATCTAAGCCCTGTGAACAGCACTCGACTCTTAATGATAATTTTAGCCTCGCTCACCGAACATCTAGGCTCCCAGCCACATTCCATCCAGTTTTTATAGGCTTCCAGCAATATCATCTGTCTACTTGGCCCACTGATAAGTCTTGAGTGAGTTATACCTTCCTAAAAAAATAAAAAAAATTGTAAAATTTAAAAAAACATTTAATTTGCGCTTTAAATCAATAACGCGGTGGTCTTTATCATCTAAAAATCTAGGGCATATCATTAGATTAAATTAAAATTTTCCATACAACTGTGTGTATATACACACATGCTTGTAAATGTAATGTAATCTACAACCCATCATCCCAAAATACAATATTTTCTTCTCTATACAAAAAAAAACTACAACAAAAATTTGGTCCAGAATTCCAAATCTTCTTCTATTTTCAATTCTATCTTCTTATTCTATTTTCAAGGGTAGTTTTATTACATTTATACGAAGATTCACACACAAAATATTCTCTACTTATCAATTTTTATTATTATTCACACACAAACCAAACCACCACCACCACCATCGTACACTATAAAAAGAAACTACATACGTACCTACATATTTCTGTAATATCACACACCAGATATACTACATTAAAAACTTTCCAACTACTACATCACTAGTTTTGTTATTTTTTTTTATTACTTACTACTATTATTATTTCTTGTCATCGTTTTTGTTGCTGTTTAAAAAATAAAACAAAATTTTTTTTTTCCTTTTGATATTTTAAAATATTTTTCCATCTTCTGATTGGATGACATAATACTAACAAAACAATTTTTTATATATTGTTACTTCATTTTGATTGGTTGAATATATTATAAATTTAAAGCAAAAAAATTGTTTTAAATGTATAGTTATTATTGTTTTGTTTTGTTTTTTTTTTTAACATTTTTTCATCTCATTTTCTTACGTTTTTTTGTTTTAAAATGCGAGATGAAAAATATTCAAATGTGCGAGAGACAACTACACACTACCTATATGTAAACTAACATAACTACACACACGCATACACACGCACGCTTAATCATCACAAAAAATATTCACATGTGTAGCAATTTTGGTTTTGTGTGTATAGTTTTTTGTGTACAGATACGAATTAGTGTGTGCGAAAATTTTCAATAGTTTTTTGTTTCTGCTGAAATTTTAAAGTAGCCATGTATGTATGTATGTATGTATTGTAGTTTTACAGTTGTGTTAGAAATAATTTTATTTATTTATTTTATGAAGTAAAATAAAAACGATTTTGTTTTGTTTTGGAATTTTTTTGTTTTATTTTCAGATGATAAAGAAGAGACATTTGATAGTTTTGAGAAGAAATTTTTGTTTTGGAGAACACAAAAAATAAAAAAACAAAAAAAGTTTAATTACAGCGGTGGATTAGATGTTTCATTTGTTTTTGGGTTAGTTGTTCATGGAGATTTGGAATGAATGGGGATTTGTAATTTAAAACGTTCATAGTGAAAGTAAAGTGAATTACTAATGCGTATGGTGTCATGTCGTGTGTAATGAATGATCTACAGAAAATAGCAAACATTATTCATGTTTGGTCATGTTACTAAATCTAACATTTATTTTTTGTGTTATTTATACAATGGTACAAAATACAATGAATGTAAGAAATACACGTATCCAACCACTCGTCGTGAAGGAGAGAATTTGGCACATGATAGTTCCACTTCTTGTGTGAATATTGATATAAAACGAGCCAATGAAAATTGCAACATTTGTGTGGCTGGTTTGGACCACGAGTAATGGATTTGTATAACATATTACAACTGGAAATTTAAATAAGAACGAAAATGAAATTGGCAACGCGGGAAAAGAAGTTGTTATCATAAATAACAACACAGTATTGTATTCCACGAAAAAGCACAACAATAGAATCGTTTAAATTTAATACGATTGTTCAAAAGGAAATGCAACCATTTGCTGATTTAAAAACAGAATTACGCAAACAAATACGGCATTGTGAATTCAAGTGTCAATGTGGTGCAGATCGAACGCTACGCGATCACTTATATTGGTGTATTGCAATTATTTATTTATTTGATACCTATAGTGATTACAATCGGTACAAACAATTACGGCTAACTACAATTAATTAGAATTATACAAAAAAAATTTAAACAAAACATTCTTGAATGAATCTCTTGACAAGTGGAAATCAAACATTTCAAATACTGAATTGAACATCCGTGATGTTCTCAGGATAGGTTCCGAAAGTTCGGGAGCACAGACTTTTAGACGTGCAAGTAACTCGGTACAATCGATGCGGGAATTGATGATATCGCAAACGAACAGCGCGGAAGCTACGTCCAGGCGACAGTCTAGACGTTCAATCCTCCCAGAATGACAGTGGTAGGATGGCGCCCAAACTGGAGATGCATACTCCAAAATATCACGAACAAACAAGACATACAGTGATGTCAAAGTAATCGGGTCTCTAAAATCCCTGCAGTTTCGTTTAAAAAAGCCCAACATAATATACGACTTTACGACTTACGAAATAATGGTGCTAACATACATATCTAGTAAATGTAGCGTCGGATGCAAAAATTACACCACGATCGGAAATGAACTCAACTCGTTCAACGTCTACATTGTACAGCTGATATTGTTGAAAAATGGGTGAGCGGATACGATTAAAGGCAAGAGTCTTACATTTGCTCACGTTCAGAGCCAATCTGTTGTTAATTGACCAACTGAAAAATCTATTTTAGGCCTCCTGTAACTTTACGCAATCAGATATACTAGCAACTCGGGCAAAAATTTTCATATCATCTGCGTAAAGGAGATAGTTAGCAAACTCAAAGCATTGAATAACATCGTTGATAAACAATGAAAACAACAATGCGCTAATGTGACTACCTTGAGGCACGTCAGATGGTGCACGATACAAATGGGGAGTAAGAACCCAAGAATCTAACGGAATGCCAACGATCAGAAAGGTAGGCAGGTAACCATTTAATAGGAATGAGCTGGCAATTTTGACTCTCTAACTTACTTAAAAGCCTTGGCAAAATATGTATAAACAACGTCGACTGCTGCCTGGAATTTAAACTATCAAATAAATCACCGCAAAATGAGACCAAGTTAGTTACTGTATAGCTACCGGGATAAAATCCATGTTGTGCCGGAGAAATGAAATTCTTAGTATGGAATTGCAAGATTTTATGAACCATAGACTCAAACAGCTTGGGTAAGACAGAGAGAATGGCGATCCCACGGTAATTGTTCACATCACTTCTACCCGCCTTGAAGATTGGATGAATACAAGAAATCTTAAAACGATCGGGGAAAAACCCGCGACGAAGGCTTCCATTAAATATGAAGGTAATCGGGAGGACCAAACTCTCAGCACAAAACTTTAACAGAATCGGAGGAAAACCATCATAGACCGATCCCTTTCCAACCTCGAGCTGGAGCAAACAATTCAAAATTTCTTTCTCGGTAAATTTGAAGTTTGTAAATTGACCGAAGCTGGGGAAAGCTGCAGTCACGATAGTGGGCGAAGGAACTGGTTTGTAAATCGAGGCAAAAAAATTAGCAAACAAATTACAGATGTCCAAGGGCTGACTAGCGACGGAGCTCTTGCACGACATAGTAGACGGAAAGCCAGCCACTTTTTTCTTACTATTAATGAACTTCCAGAACCCCCTTCCCTTTCCATAGGACTATAGATGTTAACTCTTCCTCAATTCGCACTATATAGTTGTTATAAAGGAACCAGTTTAGGTTTTTAAATTCCTTGCGAGCTCTATAAAAATCAGGATAGAATTTTACACCATGTAGTCTATACAAGGAATGAAGCTTATTGCGTCGTTTCTCGAGCAACACCAACCGATTATTATACCATCGACGGCCGTTTTTATTTTTTTTCACCCGCGGAACATACTTTTCGATATCACACCTGAGAAGATCGTTGAACCTCAACACCGTACAGTTCAAATCTCCACCGCGTTGTAAAATCAAATGCTAAAAAATTCATTCAAGGATGTGTATAGTCAGCCTAGATGATCGGAGAGGTGACTAAAGTTGAGTAGATTAATCTACCAGCTCCATAACCTTCCAGTAGGGTGCGCATCACGTGAGCTGTTCTGGTCATGTATCAGCAGCTGCGTGATGGGTACAATCGTGTTAGGGGTAACCTGGTCTTAATTCACAATGGTACGTGCTGCCTGGTGACAACCACTGGTAACTGAGCTATTTGGCACATTTTTGACTATATGGGGCAAGATAAAGTACGACGCTAAAGGAGAAACCCTTGACAAAAACCCTAATCTAAAGTGGAACAGCATACGCCGAAGGATGAATGGCTGTAGTATGCGGACTCTGGATACCAGGCACCCTCTAGTTTTATTAAGCCTTCCTGTAGTAAAGCTGGGTGACCTACAGATGAATTACGATTACCAACAACTCGTATAAGAGTAAAATCTAAACGGTAGACGGGACAGGGGTAGGATTTCTAGTAGAAGTACATGCTATAGTAAACATCTAAGAGGGAGAGCAATGACCCTAGATAGTATGTATCGCATCCCTGCCGGCAGTATTATTAGATTCATTAAGAGCCTGAATATTGACTGGATAGATAATTAAGCAGAGTTCAAGTACAAAAAATCTTTTAGGTCGCAGTGCGAGGTGGCTGAACGAGCAGATGGCTCTAAAATACGAGTAAGTAAGATTACGTGTGATGTTTGTGTGAGAACGAAAAGGGAATTTCCTAAAACTCCGCAAGCAAACCATAAAGGAAAACAATAGATCAAATGACAATTGACAATTAAATCCGTTAATGATCAGGGTAATTTGGGTTGGAGACGAGATCAAGATATTTTGGTTGTGTATGTTGATGTTGGGTTAGGAACATTTTTAAATGAAAATCATTTTTTCTGAATTCAAATGCTAGTAGATTAAGCAATTTGCTAAGGCATGTCGAATTAAAAATGAAGTATAGATGTGCAAGTAGAAACTCGGCTCTGAAGTTGGTTGCATTAAAAAAATACATGGACGCATCTAAATCTTCGCCATTTTGGATATAGTCATTACTGTTTTTATGGCATATGTTTCAGTCATTTACAAGCTGTCATTCCGTGTGCATCAACTTTAAGAGATGGATGAAGCAACATCTACGCCATTGCATTCTATTCTATGTTCAAAGGAAAAAAAAATGCTGTTCAAGCTGTAGAATTAATTCGATTTTGGGTGAACATTCTGTGAGTCATCCAACAGTAAAAAGTAGTTTGCAAGATTTCGTGATGGCAATTTTAGTCTTCAGGACGATCCACGTCCAAGTGCAGTTAAAACATTTGAAGGCAAAGAACGTCAAGTTTTACTGGATGAAAATCCATGTCAAACTCAAAAAGAGCTAGCAGAGCAGTTAAAAGTTAGTCACCAAATAGAAATAATATTACAAAATGGGTTCCTTATAAACTGACCGCAGAAAACAAAAACCGAAGAAATTTGCTTTCTCGGTACAAAAGAAAGAATTTTTGCACAAAATCATTACGGATGATGAAAAATGAATTTTGTACAATATTCCTACACGCAAAAAGGCATGGGTTGATCCAGGCCAGCCATCAACATAACTTGCAAAAATTAATATTCATGCCAAGAAAGTGTTACTGTACCCAATTTATCAAATTAAGTGATGCTCTGTAGGAAAAAACACCATTTAGGGACCAAGGAAGGCGGAAGATGATATTGCTGCATGACAATGCTCGTCCACATATAGCAAAATCAACCCAGGAACTCATCTTCTCGTTAGGCTGGAAAGTTGTACAGGCTCCCTCTGATTACCATTAGTCAGACCGATGTCATCATTAGGAAGCGGATACCTCTGGAACACAGGATGGAATTATTTCGCCTGTTGATTACCCGACGGACCGGGCTAATAATTTACAAATTGTCAAAAGGTGCATTTTTTGATTACTACGATACAGGATTTTATTGCTCGTCTTTCAAATAAACGTATCTTTACGGTTCTTGGCAAAATCGTATTTGCCTGCAAACTTCTTATCGGGGACGCAAAATCAAAGCCTATTTTTAAAAATGGTCGGATACCAATTATTTGGTTTTCGGTCTTCGGTTTTTGTTTAGTACAATATACGCATGTTCGAATGGTGGATTTAATGAGATCTTTTGCGCTGGTAATCCAATACTTCCCACGTAAGTGGCTCATGAGCAAAGATACCCCGCAATGTAAATAGGTTTTTTGGTATTTCCAGACGATCCTTGTAGCTACTTCGGATTTTCTTGATAATATTATGGAATGAAGCGTATCAATTGGTGCAATAGCCTTCTGAATGCGACCCCCAACTCGTAATAATCCATTACTGTCCATAAATCGATTCAATGATTTTAATGCAATGCTTATTGATCGTTTGAAATGAATTTTTTGATGTCCATTAGTATACGTATCGCTTTATCATAGCTGGCGTAATTCTCTACCAATTATTCCACCACTGGTTGTGACGTTGTTGTGCAGCTTGTGGCCATAACTCGGATGTTCTCTTTTCTTTCCAAAATACTTCCGGGTTCAGCTTTTGTAGAAATTGGCCACTGATCGGGTTCTAACTGTAAGAACCTTGGTCCGTTCCACCAGAGCAGATTTTTTTTTTTAGTTCTGCACGGCTTAAGCCTCTGGTGACACAATTTGCAAGATTCTGTTTGGAGGTGATATATACCGCCATTTCGAAAGTTGCTCAGAGAATCCAGCACAATTGTGAAATCCGTCCACCCAAAAATTTGGTAATCTGATACACTTAAGAGATGCTGGACACGTTTGATTAATCGGGCTAATAACAATGCACCGTTTAATTCTAAACGGGGTAAGGAAACATTTGTAATCGGTGCCACATTCGTGTTTGCAGCGATTAAATTAGTAACATACCTTCCATCATGATATGAACGAAGATAATTACTAGCCGCAAATGCAGTTTCACTCAAATCACAAAATCCATGTAATTAGTATTCTTGGTTAGTCACAAACAGCCATCTTGGTATTGCCAGAGTGGATAGATCGGTCATTTCGCTTCGAATTTTCACCCACTTGAAGTTGGGGTGGTAATTTGTCATCTCATCCTATATCTACCATCCACAACGCTTGGAAGAAACATTTAATTTTAATGACAAATGGGTCAAAGATCCGTCTAGCTTCTGTCAATAAGGATCTCTTCGCGTTTGGTATACTGTTTTTCAGCGTAACGTTATACGTAAATGTATATGCAGCTGGTTGTCACTGTAACCCCAACACCTTTATTTCGATTGGATCTTCAGCGAGTATCTTTGGAAGGGATGAATTTGTTTCTTTTATTTGCTTCATAAATTCTTGAAAGTTGGATGCCATTTTCTAAGGTTAAATTCTGATTCCACCATTAGAAACGCCAGTTGCTTTGCTATCTTAACTGCTACAAATACGGATAGTACGCCAGTTAATAAGTCATCCATGCACTAGTATCTTGATAATGCTTCAGACGCACCCGGAAAGTGTTTAGCGTTAATTTCGGCTATGTGTTTAACCACTCGATTTGGCAAGTATGGCACTGAGTACATGCCTTAAGTTAATGTTTGTAGTTCATAATGTTAGATATTTTCCTCAGGTGCTTTTCGCTAGACCATTCGTTGGTATCGTCGATCATTCGGATGTACTCCAATTTGGCGGTACATTTTTTCTGCGTCTTCGGGAGATACAATCTTTTTGACTCGGAATCGTATTAATATATCCCCCGATAGATTTTGCAGTATTGGTCCGGATTTTGTTTTTGGACGTCGCGTCAGAGGCTACCCGTAATTTGGTGGTGGACGATGAGTCTCTCCAAACCGCATGACGTGGCAATTATACATGGTCGTAACTACACTTTGCCGGCTGCACTTCTACCATATGCGCGAGTCGTTGGTATTCCTCCATAAAATCCACATAAGTCTTCTGGAAATTGCTGTTACTTTTTAAGTTTCCATACTGGGGAGCCTCTAAATAGCGATATGTAGTGACTCTTTCATTGGTGTACTGTCTTTTTTAAATGGCAATCTTATCATGTAATGGCTGTCATTTAATTTCACAGTACTTGTTGGAAATAATTGTTTGCATAGCTGGTGTTCGTTCGGGCAGTAATGAAGCTGAACTGAGTACTTCCTCTGATTCCCAGAATTTCCGTAGGGTTTTATCTAAATTTTCACTGTCGGATACCATAGTGTTACATTGAATTAACTCGTTAGAGCATAGTATATTGCCTGTTAATACCCATCCAAACTGTGTATTATGGGCATAAATCTTGTTTGTCGGAATCCTTTAACTGCTCTGGTTTCAATATGTCAAAAAACTTGTCAGCACCAAGCGGTAAGTCGATTTTGGAGGCTGTTTTGGAACTTATATCAGCTAATGAATCAACACATTTACAGTTGTAATCGCCGGTATCACATGCATGGATGTTTCCACTATATAATTAGACTTAAAATGCGGTGATATAACTAGATTTACTATATCTCGAGTAATAATAAGCTTCCGATCGGCGGAGACTACTAAATCGGCAGAGATTACTAAATTCGATGTTCGCCTGTTCCATTTTATATGTTCTTGTAAGGTAACAAGGTATTCACGGTGCCGCCTTGTCTAGAAATTTTGCGATAACTGTTGAATCATCTTCCATCTTTTCTCATGTGAAATTGCGCGGTCTTCACATAAATTTTCATCAGGTATAGTTGTCAACTTATGACCTATCAGGAAATGTGCCAGTGTTAAACAATCAATATCCTCTTCTGTACTTCGGCATAGCGACCTTAAGTTGACTAGCCCTTCAATTTCATTAGCAATGTGTTGAATTCGTCTATGGTTGGGATTGTATATTGCGCAACACCCTCCTCAAATGTACTTTCATAGCCTTTACCGCAGCCTCCCAAATACCTCCGAAATGTGGTGCACCTGGTGGATTCAAGTGCCAATTGATTTTGTCCTTTAAAAGATAAGTACGTAAATCATTATTGAAATTCATGATCCTTTGCAAACCTCTTTTCAACAAATCGTAATCTTCCGATGGCTTCAAACGTATTGTCACCAAGCTTCATTGGAGTAGTTTTAAACGGAATTCTGACTATAAATTTCGCTTAAATATTTCGTGTAAAGCTAGTCCTGTAGTGTTCTTCACAGATTTCATGTTCCAATGTTAAATGTGCCTTTGTTGGCACCCCCTCAAGTTCCCAAAAACTTCTCAATGAACGACCAATTGACTCCAATGTACTAATTCCAACGAATGAAGGCAACGATATGGATTGTGGCAACTGCCCTGATATGTCCCAACCAAATTTGGTATGTTGGGCGAACATTTGGTTTTCATCATTTCGGATTTGCCCATCAAGTAAAATGTTAAAAAACTGGTCGGCTGCTAGTAGCATTTTAATTGTACCAGGAACATTCAAACTGGGATTAGCAAGATTTAAATTTATAAATTGTCTCATTTGGTTAGTAGAAAATGTTCGTTCCGGTAGTGGTACTGTCACCTTTGCCAGAACATACGCTTCTACTGATGTTACGGGATCGTATTTAGAATTGTTTCACTCTCAGCTTACATCGTTGCACCAAACTTTCACACACAAAGGTTGCTTGGAATCCACAATCGAGTAGAGCACGGCATGAATCGAATACAGACATATATCAGTTACAAATACAACTTGATTGTAGCCTTGCGACACTTCGACACCCATAACAATCTTATCTCCTTTCACTTGTTCATTTGATTGCACGTCTTCATTTGCCACATTCGATTGGATTTGCTTTGCCTCATTTGAGAATTCTTCATGAAGTAGTGTGTTATGTTTTCGTCCGCAGGAAGAACATCGAACCTTTGAAGCACATCTAACTACCCCATGATTTGATTTAAAACAATTATAACAAACTCTCCGACTGGATCTTTTTTCGCCTTTCTGCAATAGACCAGCCATTAAACGTTGGAGTACACACTGGACAGCATTCAACGTTTGATACGACGTGACCTCTTATTGTTGGCTTCGAATGCTGATTCGCACGTTTTGTTTTAAATCGTCGACTCGATTCTGCAAAAAATCAAGTAAAGTTTTAATTGTGAGAAAATCCTCATCTCGTATTTGTTCCATCCATTTGGATTTCGTATCATTGTCGAGTTTGTTTAAAATGATCCGAATGATCCATTTTCCTCTTTATCTTCGTTTTTTTAATATTAATCTAGTACAATTTAAAATTATAAATTAAGCAAGTATAGGTATGAACTGAATAACCAGTTGGATAATTTGACATAACTAAATTGTTTAAGTATCATAAGAATTTTACGTACTATTTCATTAATTGTTCCTTTGTTAGATTTTACGTTAAAATTAATTTAAATAGTTTTGCAATAATTTAATTCTAATCTGTAGTATTTTTAATTAAGCCCGGACAAAACAGGTAGAGGCCCTTTCTATCCTTCACCTTCTGTGCCAGTAGGTAATATTGCAGATTGGAATTCATGACTAGAATAGAGACACAATTTTTGCTCGATAGAATTTTCTGGTGGAGGTTGATTAAGTCCGTATAAATTGTCAGATGATTCGGCTGGGTTATGGCTTGCATTCTTTTTACTGGAAGGACAACTGTTATCGGTGGATGAGTGTAAAATTGAATTGTGCTTTCGTTTACAAATATAAGATCGCTCTTTGGATTTGCATTGATAAACGGGGTGAGATGGACTGAGGCAATTAAAGCATCTATTTTTTGTTTACATCAATTCTCGGCGCTGCTCAACTGTCCATTCCTTGAACTTTGGACATTGATATAGACAATGGTAATCGCTCTTCCATACCCCCTTACATATGGTGAATAGGTTTTCCTAGGATGTGTGGCCTGAGCACCTGTTCGTCGGGGATAACCTTTCACTAAGTCCGATGCATCTGCCCTTTTCATTAAGAAGTCAATTAACAGATGACAAGTTGGAAATTCAATATTAGCCGTTTCGTTCGCCCATCTATTTCGGTTTTCGTCACCTAATTTTTGCAGCAATAGATATATTACCCAGGGGTCCCTGGTTTCACCTTCAGGCACAATCGCTTTTAGTTCGGATTGCTAATTGATTGTACGTCCATGAGACCATTGATCAACAACTGGTCAGTATATAACGCTTTCTGTCATATCGGGCCTATAGTTTGTTCAAGGTTCCAACGCAAATGTCAAATTTCATCATAATCGGTTAAGAAATAGCCAAGTTCCATCATACTTGGCCATATTCCAGAACTTTATCTAAAAATAATTTGAGAATCCCAGTTCCATTGAAAATACTGAATTTCATCAAAATCGGGTCAGATATATGATAGAATCCCAATACAATTTTTATAAAAAAATAACAAATCAAGTTTAACTGCTCATAACCTTAATCCAATCCCAACTCAGCCCTAATTCAACCCACAAACTGAACCCAAATCTACCCTCAACTCAGCCGCAAACTCTACGTCAAACTTAATCCTCAAACCAACAAATATAAAGAATTTGTTAACTACTCACTACATCCAAATCGAACCCCAACTCAACTCCAGTGAGCTCCTAACTTAAACTTCAAATCAACTCTAAACGCTCAATTCAATAATGAAACGAGCATATATGTATAAAAAAATCGTAAATATTTATATAACCAGGTGTCTTGAGTCAATTTGTATGGCAGGTACCCCACTCTCTTGACGTACAATCTCCAAAAGCTTTTCAAATTTCCGCTATGACCGTATGAAACAGAAAAATTTCAAATCGGACAAGCCGTTCTCGAGATATCATGGGGACATTCTTGATTAAATATCCCTGAATGTTGTATACCGTATGCCATATGGAATACGTCGAAGTGAAGAATGGCTTTTTGTCATATTACGTTATGCCATAACGATAGGAACTCTCCCTTTTGATGCCGAATAAAGAAAATAGTTCTAACTTCAAACACTACTTTTGAAAGATGTCATTAAATTGTCATGCCTCTCTCTCTATCTCTCTCTCTGAACAAGTGTCATTGCATATTAAATAAAGACAATCAAATTTGTTGCCACGCGAATTTATATTTTGATAGTAAATTCTCCAATTCAACTGGTTCAAACGCAAATTTTTTTTTTTTGTTGTTGTGTTTTTTAATCAAAAAACGATAACCTACATAGATATTATATTCCTGTGTAAATATAAATAAAAATTTTCCGTGCACTGCACACAAACGGAATATCAATAAAATTTATGTAAATTTTCTCTTTAATCTAACGCACAAAAAAGGAAAATAATTCTATTTTGCTGTTGTTGTTGTTGTCACAATTTTTTCTTTTTTATAAAATCTCCATCTCAAATGAAATAATAAAGAGGAAAATGTCTTTTTGATTTTCTTTAAGATTCATTTTCGTTGTATTCTTCTACTTCGTCTTCACCCAGTCGTCATCATCATTACGTTTTTTTGTTGTTGCTGTTGTTGGACTTCCCTTGTCTTCGTTTTGGGGAAAAACTATAAAAAAACAAATTTAATTCAATTAAATTTTTTCATCAAATCAATTGTACATCTCTATATACTATACTTAAATATAATATAGACTAAACACTAAACAGAAAGAGAGAGTGGGTTTATAGTAGAATATGTCGGTGGGTGTGAGTTTATATGTACATATATATGAATGGACCAACTGATATATATCTTAAAGTTGAAAGACAACATAAGAAAATACAAAAAGGGAATTTTCTTGTAAGATGTTTAGTAAAAAAGATCGAAGTAAGAATAACATTTCTCCTTTTTCCAATTAAATCCGAAAATTTGTATTTCCTCGTTTCTTAATGATTTTGCCTTATTTTACACCCCGCATTATAACAATAACAATAATGATGTTGATGATGATCACAACAATAGTTAATGACAATCATGCTTTTGCTGGTTACTAATTTGTTCGACTCAATTTTATTTATGTATATGTAGGTGCTATTCTAAATATTTTTAAATGTCTCGTTCTTCCAGCTTTCAGTAATAACCTCGCTTCAGTGAACTCAGACATTCGTTCAGTGTTAACAAAAGCATACCTCGTTAATTATTATAAATAGTATACTCGTATACATACATACCTGAAAAAATAAAAAATAACGAATTAACGATAATATGATTTTTAAAGTATTTGAACTGCCACAAAACCACAAACCCAAAAAATGATTTTGAAGTTCATTTTAAAATTAAATTAAAAAAGGAATTCTGCTTATAAATAACCCGTAGTGTATGGGGCTCAGTAAATTGTTATTTTCAATAAATCAAGAAGTTAGCCCGAAAATTATCCCACAAAAGTATGTGGGGATCACTAATATATCATGATATAACAATATCACGATATTTTACTTGTGATCCCAGAAAAATATGTATGTCATGCATTTTTTAGTGTCATCCTGAAAAAACACTATCATGACATTTTTATGTCAGCCCCAAAACAACTTTCATGATTTAACACCGAAAAAATATTTTTACAAAATATTATAACTCATGGGTATTTCTAGCCAATACACACAAAAAAATATCGCGGTGTGAATGGTATTTTATCCGAAAAAAACTTTATTTTTTATCCAATATGTTACTATTAACTACGCAAGATCGGGTACAAATTTTAAAATATCCAAAAGGATCGAACAGTATACTTTTGCACCGTTTGGAGTAAATGCAAAAGTCGTCAACAGCGGATTTTTTTAAAAGGTACTTCCCAGAGATTATTTTCGTTCTGTCGGAGTAAATATTTACACCGTTTGGAGTTTTCGTGAAAAAGTAAAATTGTAAAAGAATTTGGCTGAATTAGTTAAATTCGCTAAAGCAACCTGCATATTCCTTGTGTATAATAGAATTTAAATTGTGATACAATCAGTCTAGTCGCAGCGGCCTGATGAGAAGATTCAATTCTCTTACAATCTTCGGAACATATTAAAATCATATACATAAAAATAAAATACCAATGGGATAAAAACCATACACTCAAAAAATGTGCGGTGTTAATTGGTTTTTTATCCGAAAAAGTATTTTATTTTTCTAAAATATTTATAAATGGTTGATAAATATTTTTATCTATCCGAAAAGATAAATTTTTATAAAAACTCCTTTTGGATTTAATAAAATGCACCTCTAGGTGTTTTCCTAAAGATGAATGTTCCTGTTTGGTTTTTATGCGGTGTAAAAGTTTTTATCCAAATGTATTTTATGCCATTTTTATTATAATATCCGATTGGATTCAAATTATAAATATCCGATCGGTGGGACACTATGTAACACCGATTCGGTGTTGTGGTGACCTTTTTTTTTTTGTGTGTAGCTACACATGTTCAGTACGAAACTGATTCAGTTATAGTCAAATGTATGTTGTAATCCCATGAATTGTTGCAAGAAACGATCTTAGCACAAATATAAGGATCCTAGATCCCTCTAGGATCCCTAGAAGCAAAGATAATAGTATATTACAGATGCGTCATTCAGTACAAAAAAAAAAAAAAACGGGGTAGGCTGTGTCTTCTACACGGCCGTAGGTGTTTTTCGTGATAACGTTTATAAGCGGTTCGAGAAATGGCACGATGTATGGGTTTGTTAAAATAAATTTCTTTGATTTCTTTGATAAAAATAACAATAATGCAGATAGTGTCTTGGCTATCTCAGTCGAAAGTTACTAGCCGACATATGTCAGCCGAAACATATGTTAGATAAAATGAAAAATTAACAAAACAATGTATAAACATTTTTATGAAGTGACTTTACGGCTGAATATAGGCCCATTTTAGTTTGTCACTGCATACCTTAGGAATTATACTATAAGTTTCATCAGAGAAGCCACATCTAAAATTTGAAAATTGGTTTAAACTCAACATTTAAAGTGTCATGTCTGAAAAGTGGTTCAATTGGTGTGCATAGCCAACAGTTATCCCCTGAAAAATTATCAGGACAAGGGTTTCATGTGGGGAGCTCGGGAAAGCTGCTTTGAATGAAAGGCCCATATAAAATGTAAAAATTTGTATAAATTCAACCTTTAAAGTGTCATGTCCGTAAAGTATTTCAACTAGTGTGCCTAGCCAACAGTTATCTCTAGAATAAATTCCCCCCATTTCCAAAATAAATTTAAAGAATTTTTCCGTTTTTTTGCAGAATATATCCCGGCTCTAGAATATATCACTATCTTTCCTAAGACAAATTTGTAAATGAAAACGTTGCAAATTTTTAATTATGATTTCTGAAATATTTTCATAAATGTTTGAATTTCAACATATATAAATGTCGTTTAAGTAAATCGTCTTCATTTTCTTGTAATAATTGGTTTATTTAAACCAAAATATAAAAAAAAGTTCATAACAACAGCATTCAGGTAAAATTAAAAAGAAAAGCTTACTACAAATCGTGTGCATTAAGTCAATATACATAGGTGGCAGTGGGCAGTAAACATTTTGAAAAATGTACCAAAAATTGCCACCTGGGGAAATTTGAGCTCAAAAATTGTAAGAAAAGCAAAACAAATTCACAAAATATTAAGAACGTGTCATAACAGAGCCTTCTAGAGTATAGAGCCATAATCATTATGACGTATTTTTTAGAAGCTTTTTTAGTGGTATAACTTTTCACTGATTTCCATAGGAATCCATAGTAAAAACGGTGTTTTTTAGCTTCAAGTTTTTCAATGAAAACAGCAAAAATGTTACAAAAGTGTTCTACATATCTTTAGCGGCAATATACAAGAAGGGTATATTGGTATTAAGTAAATATTAATTGCAGAAATTTTAAAATTAAATTATTCCTAAAATATATTTTTCGAAATTTCATTTTGAAAAATACATCAAAGTTGGCTCTGACGAATTAAAATAATACTTGCTACATTTATCTTTAGTTTTACTAGTGTACGTTAGATGTCTCAGAATTATACAGAAAATATGCAAAAAAATTGTTTAATCACAAAATTATGACACGTTCTTAATATCTTGAGAATTTGTTATGCTTTTCCTACAATTTTTGCACTTGAAATTTCCCCAAGTGGCAATTTTTGGTACGATTTTACAAAATTTTTTTTGCCATCACTGCCATCTATGTAATGAATATTGACTTAATGCACACGATTTGTAGTAAGCTTTTCTTTTTAATTTGACCAGAATGCAGTTGTTATGAACTTTTTTTATATTTTGATTTAATTTAAATAAATCAATTATTACAAGAAAATGAAAACGATTTACTTAAACGATATTCATATATGTTGAAATTCAAACATTTATGAAAATATTTCAGAAATCATAATAGAGAATTTGTAAAGTTTTCATTTACAAATTTGTCTTTGGAAAAAAATGATTTCCCATATGTTTTACGCGTTTTACTATGGAAATTTTAATTTTTTCCTCGTTTATAATTCCTTTATAAAAGCTTCGTTTTTTAGATTATGGCTTGTATAATCAAGGTTGCTTTGAGTTAGTCGTGGACAAAGTATATTTTTCGACGATTTTGATGAAGTTTTCGGAAACATATTATTCTGGGGTAATTTTCTGCTCTTCCTAGTATTTAGTATATTCTGGAAAAGAGCCCGGCCATATTCTGGAAAATAGCTCAAAAATTATTTAAAAATATTTAGGAAAAGGAGAAACTGGTCTTTCTAGTATTATAATCCCAGGTTATTATTATCGTTCGCCACGTATCACTGTTTTCCAAAAGAAATAATTAAAAAGTAAAATAAATTGAAGAAAAATGATATTGACTAATTTTACTTAGAATTGTAGAGGCTAACGGCTTCGGTAACTATCACAGGCACACGGGATGTAAATGCGTTCCCCCTCCCCTCTGCTTAGCCCTCCAAGGGACTTTAGATTTGAACTTCAGGCGATGTAGGAGCTGGGATCAGTAAGCATGTCGCGCTGCGTGCCGCACGCAGGAGCGGATTATATAGCATCAATGACACGTATTCGTAATACGTGGCCAACCCCAATTTAACATAGAACTGTAGAGGCTAACGGCTTCGGTAACTCTCACGGACACACAGGAGGTCGCTGCACTCCCTCCTCCTTCCGAGTGGCTTTAGATTTGAACTTCGGGAGACGTATATAGTATCTGTTAATGACACCTACTAAAAAAAAAAAAAAATTGCACTATTTTGTTATGCAAGATTTTGTAATTGCAAGATTTTGTAGTTGCAAGGTTAATAAAAAAAAAATATTTTGTTAATGCAACATTTTGAAATGCAATATTTGTCGAGGCATCTAGTATCTTTTATATTTCTACCAGTCCTTTTAGGTTTGTCAATGCGACAGTAGCTTACAATAAAGGCATCTTGCGCCAAATTGGAACAAATATTATAAAACGAATCTGAATAATATAATGCATCAGCGCACTGAAAAAAATCCTACATCAATGCAGACCAAAACTATATTAATAGTACGAAAAATTCGTTAAAATGGAGCCAATACGACCCTTCGTTAATAGTACGAAAATCATACGTTAATATGGTGAAACACAAAAAAAAAATATTTTAACATTCACTACTTACGTTGTAATATTTATGAATTGATTCATATAAGATACAGTTAAAAGCATTTGTGGATGAACAAATTCTTATTGTTAACGTAAGAAATTAAACATAACATGAAATTTTTCGTAACATTAACGAAATGTTACATCATATTAACGAATAAATTCATACATATAAGATATAAATAAGTTTAGAAATTCATTTGTGCATACGAAAATATTCGTATCTAGGAAGAATGGAATACTTAGTGTGGTTATGAATAATTCACAAATATGATGATTATTTTCTGAAAATGTTTCGGCTTTCTTATAGACAATATATTACTTGTGTTATAATGACATTCACTGTATTTTCGATTTGGTAAATCAGAAAAATAACAGAGACCAATCACTTATAATATCTACCAATCAAAATAGAAATATTATCCCCTCCCCCTTTTCTTTCCCGCAGAGTCAATACAAATTGTATCAACTCTCAAAAATTAGAAATCTCTTTGAGTTTTCGTGTTGGTAATTCGGTTTCGTACAGAAAAAGTAAGGTCTACTCTTCTCTTCAGGTAGCTACGACCGAACACCGAACTACAAAAATTCAACTCTAAATTTTTACATTATATGTAAAACTAGAGTGTGTCGACTTAGTGAATTATATTCAACTAAATCAAACTCAAAAATCCAAGCAGAAATCTAATTTGTGTGTATATGATGTCCACACGAATAATTATCAGATTCGTTAATATGACGAATTTCGTACATAGTCTCATTCATAAATATTATGAATTGTTCATAAATATGATTTTTTAATAAAATGATGCAAGTTGCACTAATACGCAAACAACATGTGATTGTGTTTTACGTATAGTACAATAAACTAAACAATTTTTTAGTTTACGAACTATGATTCTTACTATTAATGCAAACATTCTTATGATTTTTTTCTAAATTTCATTTTTTTACGTAAATATAGCAATTTGTACATTAATAGTACGAATTGTGGTTAACGAACGCCATTCGTAAATAAAACGCAGTATATTTTTTTCAGTGCGGTTTTGAGCAATCACCATTTATAGCGGCCACCTTCATGTTTGCAGGTTGGCATAACTGGCAAATCTTTTCTCTTGTACCTGTTAAAATATTTAAAATAGTGAATTATCTGGCCGTTTAACCATCATTATAACTTACCTTTGTTGTTTCGCCTGCTTTCGAGCTCTATTTTTAACATTTATTTTCCTTTTACGTGGATAATCTGCTAAAACTGGCGTGTCTAATGATTCCATATTGCACTCACTTTTAATAATGTAATGTATAATAATAATAATAATAATAATAAAAATGCTAAAGCGAGTAATATCTCAAAATAATTTTAAGTCGAGCAATCACAGAAATACCTCCAGCCGCTATGAATATCACATTAGAACGGAAGTTTTACTTTGATAAATTTGACAACTAACAGTTTTCGCGCCAAAATATGGAATACGTTGTATTTGATTGTCACACTAAAAATGTATATTGGAATAGAGTTATTTTGGTATTCAATAGAAATAAAGGGCTTTTCATGTTTAAACATGAGTGGAATACATCATGTTTGAAATTTAGCACAAAATGAAAGCCAAAATTACTAAGGAATTAGTAAGTTTTCGAAAACTTTTATTACGCGCAACCATTATTGTAATGTATGTATCAGTGGTATCACTGTAGTTTAGTAATGTATATGTATCAGTGGTCTCACTGTATTGTAGTTTTGTCAAGTTGGTACTCTGAAAAATAAAACATTCATTATTACGCGTTTTCGGAAATAGATCCTGAATAACTTCAGGCTAACTTTCAATTTTTCTTATGTTGGTAAAAAGTTATCCAAGTTATCCATCACATAGAAAAAATTAATAATAAATTTTGATATGAAAGTAAAAGGTCGAAAATCAATTTTGAGAGATAATTCAAAGAAATACAAAATAATTTGTCTAAAACATGTATTCGTTTTTATTTTTGTTTGTATTAACAGCCAATTATAAAAAAAATTAAAACCACAACATCTAAATTATCCTGAAGTTATCTTTTTTGTTCGTAAGTAGGTGAATAAGTTCAATGGTCGAAAGTTAGCCTGAAGTTATTCAGGATCTATTTCCGAAAACGCCTATTATATCAGCATAGCATAACCAGAACACGAGTTTTATTTATACCATTAAAAAGTCTATTTTGCATATATATGCAAATGCAATGCATATATCTCACAGTGTCGACGAGGATAATTTGTGAGAATTTTATAAATAAATAAGCAGTAAGTGAAACGTATAGTAAACATTTTTTTTTTTGGTGCAGAGGAATATAACCTCAAAGTCATCAGCATGGACAAACTTCCATTTGCATCTGTTGGGGAATTTCACCCTGAAGGAGATGAGTGTATACTGTGCGAGATTTATCGATACCAGGGGCTCCGTCGAGTAAAAATTACAAAGAGTTGTACGATTTATTAAAAGGCTTTTACACTCAACCAATTGTAGTATACAAGGAGCGCAAAATATTTTACGGAACTTCTAAATCAGATGGGGAAAGCTCAAATGAGTTTATGGCAAAGTTGAAGCGTCTTGCGAACAACTGTGAATTTGGAAACAATTTAGAAGCTATTTTGTTAGACAAATTCATTTACCATCAAAGCGGTCGAGTCTTCGAAAGGTTGTGCGAGGAAGATCATAGCAAAATGGATCTTAGAAAAGCAACAGAATTGGCATAAGTCACCAAAATCATCAGTGCAAAGTAGTAAAGTACATCAGAAATCACCACATGTCAACGATGTTAAGAAAATTAAGTGTGTACATTGTGGTTACACTAATCATGAAAGCTCATCATGCAAATACGGGAAGGCAATTTGTCATACATGCGGTCAACAGGAACACATTAAAACTATTTGTAAGAAAAAAAAAATTATTTTGTAGATAATAGTATTAAGAAAAATGATTTGAGTAATTTACATAACATTATTGTAAATGAAGGTAGCGTTGATGGATTTTTCGATGTTAATGATGGCGCATCAGTACAGGGTGACAGTTCCAAAAATGTAACGCGCGAAAATATCGAATCAAATTTGTTTTTATCGGAACAGCATTTAACATCAAGGATTCTATTAACGGAAAGTCTTTCTGCATAAAAGTGCAAATTGATGAACAAAATATGAAATTTTTATTAGATAGTGGAGCGGGAGTTTCTATAATTCCAAATAATTTGTTCATGGAAAAATTCCATAAGTACGATTTGTCGGTGTCGAATGTCAGGTTGAATGCTTACTCGGGTCACGAAATCAATGTACGCTGTTCATTTAGTCCTACAATTAAATATGGAAATATTATAGCGAAATTTCCAATGCTAGTGGTCGATAATTCCACCAATAATGGGACGAGATTTTCTTGCCAAGTTCAAAATCGTTTTCGCCCAAATAGGTAAAATTTATGTTCGAGATAGATCGGTAATTTTAAACGATATGCTCAAAAGGCATCAGGATTTGTTCAACGGGGAACTGAGTAAATTCAAACATAGCTTATGTCGTCCAAAAAATTTACGACCCCTGGTATACCCAAAAGTAATTTCTCCATTTCATGCTGGAATATACCTGTTGCCGGTTTGATACCAAATGGCAATCTGTTTACCGCAAACACACCCTTGTGAGTACTCCATACGACCAGTTTAATTGATTCTTCGTCGAGTTCAAACTGATTGTAGGCTGCTTCCATGTCCAATTTTGAAAAATGAACTCCTCCTTGCAGTTGGTTAAATACCTCTTCTACCCGGGGTAAAGGATGTTTATTATCAACGATAAATTTGTTGAGCGTTACCTTATAATCGGCATACAGTCGAATACGACCTCCATCCGACTTGAGGACCGGAACCAACGGAGTACCCCAATCACTTGTTGGAACAGGTGTTATTACCCCAATTCTCTGTAAACGTTCCAACTCCGCCTCGACATGTTCTCTGAACGCATATGGAACCTGTCTAGGTTTACAAAAAATTGGTTTGCTACCCATACCTAACTCTAATTGAATCAATAGTCACGGGCAGAACCACTGAAGAACATCTAACCAATTTAGGTTTAGTTTTTGAACGACTTTCGGAGGCCGAGTTAAAGTTACGAAGGGACAAATGTCAGTTTTTTCAAGACGAGATTAAATATCTTGGTCACACGGTTTCAAAGAACGGTTTATCTAAGTCAGGGGAGCGTATGGAGGCAATAGCTCAATTTCCAAGGCCGACGAATATCACAGAAACTCGAGCTTTTTGTGGTTTAGTGAATTATTATTCAAAGTTTATACCCAATTTGTCACAAAAGATGTCTTCAATTTATAGGCTCCTAAGTAAGAACGTCCATTTTAATTGGAATTTGGAGTGTCAAACTTCTTTTGAGAATATCAGAAGGGAGATTACGAACGAAGTTACTTTGGCTCATTTTAATGCTCAGTATCCAATAATTTTGAATACTGATGCATCAAGCTATGGAATTTCAGGCGTAATTTCACATAGATTACCAAATGGTGACGAGAGACCAGTGGCATTTTGCAGTCGGACGCTTTCAAAGGCGGAAATAAATTATAGTGTGATTGAGAAGGAAGCATTAGCAATAGTATTTTCAACATCTAAATTTTACCAGTATTTAATTGGTAACACTTTCATTATTAGGACTGATCATAATCCTTTATTAGGATTGTTTGGTGAAATGTCGGGATATCCGAGGATGACAGCCAGCAGAATTCAGCGTTGGGCTATACATTTATCAGCATTCAGATACCAGATGCAATATGTCAAAGGTAAGGACAATGTCGCGGATGGGTTTTCACGTCTAATGTACCTACAAAAGTAAGTAACGCGGAGGGCAAAAATTATATTAATTTTATCCATGATAGGGGTATTAAAGTCGATCAAAATCTGATTGCGGAGGAAACCGCTAAGGATGTAATTTTGTGTAAAGTTCTGCAAGCTGTCAAGTCGAATAGTTTCAAAGATTTGACGAGTGTTGAGTTTAAACCATTTGCCATGAGGAAAGATGAATTAATACAGGAATCTGAGATATTGATGTGGGGTCATAGGATTGTAATTCCTAACTCTTTGCGCATGCGTATGCTAAAAAGTCTTCACGCTTCGCATTTAGGGATAGTGAAGAGCAAATCGATTGCACGTTCGTATATGTGGTGGCCAGGTATAGACGCGGATTTGGAAAATCTGATTAAAGGTTGTCAATCATGTTTATTCGTCAGACCCGATCCTGCTAAGAGCACACTTAAACCCTGGGAAAATACGGGAACGGTTTGGTCAAGAATTCATGTGGATTTCGCGAGTCCCAAGGATAATAATTATTATTTTTTAGTTACTGATTCTTTTTCCAAATGGGTAGAAGTTTTCCAAACAAAGGTGATTACTGCGAGGATTACGGTAGCAAAGTTACGGGAGGTTTTGCGCGTTTTGGGTTACCCGATGTTATAGTTTCTGATTGTGGAACTCAGTTTACATCTAAGCTTTTTAGGGATTTCGTTGAGTTAAACGGAATAAAATTCATCCCAGTTCCACCGGGGCATCCTGCATCGAATGGTGCTGCGGAGAATGCGGTAAAAAGTTTTAAAAAAGGGTTGACAACAGCTTTAGATTATGCAATTTCGCATAACGGGTCTCAAAATTTGGGGATGGTAGTTCAGCGATATTTATTTGTTCAACTGGCGAGTCGTCTGCTTTCATAATGTTTGGAAGGAACATTAAGACAAGATTCGATTTGATTAACCCATTAAGTACATCAAGTTGTGATAATACATAAGCTAGTCAGAGCATTGATTCGAGTTTGGCGAAACAAGTCCAAAATTATAAAGGAAGGCGCACAGCTAGATTCAAGGTCATGGAGAGTGTAGTGGTTAGAGATTACAGAAATCCAAACGAAAAAGGATGGATGCCGGCTAGGATTTTTAAAGTTTTGGGTTCTAGGACATATTTGTGCGAGCTTGAAAATGGTAAGAAAATCAAACGTCATCTAAATCAAATACTTCGTAATAATGGAAGTACAGTATCCGTTCAAAATTCTGATGCATTGATAGGTGAGCCGAGTGACATCGGTAGTCATGAGAATATAAGATTTAAATAATATTTGTTTAATAATAATGACCAAGTAATTAAAAATAATTTTGGAAATGAAAATAGTAATTCAGTTTCGGACACGATCGAGCGAGAGAATAGTTTCCGCGAAGATTCTTTAATGAATCGAATGATCCGTTTTATGGATTTGATAATGAGTTGTGTGATGAACCAGTTATTCAATCTCACCCAATACGTGTTAAGAAACCCCCAAACAGGTTGAATTTGTAAATTATTTTTAAGTGAGGGGAGTTGTAATGTATGTATCAGTGGTATTACTGTAGTTTAGTAATGTATATGTATCAGTGGTCTCACTGTATTGTAGTTTTGTCAAGTTGGTACTCTGAAAAATAAAACATTCATTATTATATCAGCATAGCATAACCAGAACACGAGTTTTATTTAAACCATTAAAAAGTCTATTTTGCATATATATATGCATATGCAATCCATAGGTATATCTCACAATTATATTCAATAATATGAAACGAAATAAATTATAACCTCAGTTTTTTTAAAAAGTGGAATAGATTACGTTTCATTCTGAACGACATACTTTTGTCGTACTAATGACTAATTGAAATATGGCAGTGATGAAGCAAGTATAAAAATAACGGTACATTATAACCTTGTATGGAAAATTATGCATCATATTTCTTTCAGTTTTTTTAATGGAAAATTGTAAAGGATTTTTTTGGAAATTAAAACAAAGGATTGTTCGTTTTTTTTATCTTATTATGGTTACAATAGCCGTGTTTTCCATGAGAACTGCACTAGAACTCGATAAACTTTAAACTCCTTTTTTTCTATGTAAACCGAAAAAAAAAAATTCAGAAAGCGCGAATATGTATAGTGCATTTAACATAAATACATATTTTAAGTTTAAAAATTTTCCCCTTAAGTTACTTCATCAATATTTTCTTATTTCTTGCTGACGTCATTACATGCGACTACACTCGATACATTTTCGGGCTTATCAAGTGTAACTAAAAAATAGACTTTGTTAAATGCACAATGCACTACACATTCGCCTTTTATCAATTTATTTTTTTTTCGGTTTACATAGAATTAGAAGGAATTTAAAGTTTATCGAGTTCTAGTGCAGTTCTCATGGAAAACACGACTATAGTGTACTAGTTTAAAAATAGAACGAACAATTTGTGATCTAAATTTTTGTTTCTGGAAAATTTTATCATTAGTAAGTGTTTATTTACCAGAGATTGAGAGAGCTATATATTTTTTTATTATTTCTAATTTTTCGTAAAACTGCCGATAATTAGACTACTGACGGAAATTGGTCCATTTACCTTATTGATGAGCGTTCGGACGGATAAAACAAATACACACAATTTTATAGCATTCTCTTACTGCTAGAATCTGTTTTTATAAATTATCAGTACGATAACAAATTAAGTGTTTAAATAAAGACACAGTAACATAGAAAAATCTTGATTATTCTGCGCAGCTGATAAACTACCCTGCTGTGACTCATCAAAGTATTCTGTATGCCATTGTAAAATAAACTAAATCTGCGGTTGTATAGAAAAAACTACATAAATCTACTGAGATATTATTTATGTAGGTGTAAATCAATGTGTTAAGTACATAATACTTACCTATGTAAATACATTATACGCGTTCGATTAAATTTTATTTTAATCCATCCTAAAATTGTATTCGGACTACTCAATAATAATAGTGTTAAGGAAGAGCTTGATCACTTACTGTGATGTGATTTATCTACCTACCTCCTGAATTCATCCCTGTGTACCATAAAAAAATTATGTAATAGAATATACTATATACCTACCAATAACAACAACGCTCAATATGTAAGACTTCATCATATAGAAGAGGAACCTTAAAATTATCAATCAAAATTACAACAACAACCGCGAATTTTTTTTTTATGTATCCTTTACATTCTCATCGCTTTAAAACACTGAAAATCATAACAAAACGATAGAAAACCAAAAAAAATGAAATTCCACCGCTGTTTGTACCATGCAGAATTCTAAACACAAAACGCATGAAAATAAAAACAAAATTAGATAAACAGGGTAGCATCACCGATATTATATTTTCTACATATAACATAGTTTACCGAACGCATGATTTTTACCTATACATACTTTATATTCAACATACACATCTAAACATAACATATTATAAAATAGCACAAAATAGCCGTTCGGTCGGTACATATACAGATACACACAGAACAAAAACAAAAAATTTATTTTTATTATCCTTTCCCGTTACCACCACTATTTTTTGTTTTTTTTTTTCTGGTGGTATCCAACACCAATACTACAAAACAAAACAAAAAAAAAAACATTTTTGTATACACATAGAAATTGAAATGCTAACGCGCGCATTGGTTGTATTTTATATGTTGTTAGAATGTGTGTTTCTGGTCCACGAGAGGTGGTAGGATAATTGGCTTGGTTTTATTTTGATCTCTGTCGCACCGGTGTACGTGCGAATAGGAACGATATAGAAATACGACGTCCAGTTTTTTTTTTTGTGTGTGCGCTTGTATTTGTGTAAAATGATGATGATGACTTTTTTTCTGTAGTTTTCTTTTATTTTATTTTTTATTTTTTATTCTACATTAATTTTATGTTTTTGAGAGAAGAGGAAAAAGAAAAGACAGAAATAACAAGACGACGACGAAGAAGTGTATTTTTGGTTAAATTTTTTTTTATTTTTTTTTTATTTTTTTTTTTTGTTGTAATATTTTAATTTTAAAATTCATTTGACTCCGCGAAGTTGAAGGAAGTAAACGTGTATTTTTTTATTTTAATTTAAATTTTTAGTTTTTTTTTAATTTCAAGTTCGGGCTTAAAAACAAAATTAAAAAAAAAAAAACAAAAATATTCAAAATTAATTTTAATGTGTATTGTGTTGTTACAAAAAAAAATAATTTGGTAAAAAAAAATTTGAACGCTTTTAAAAAATTAAGTGCAAAGTGATTATTTATAATTTTGGATATTAACTCTCGAATATTACGTAAAACGTGTAATGAGTAACAGTGCTTAAAAAAAAATCGCGCGAATGTCTAAAACGCCGGTTTAATCTAAAAATACAAAAAATTGAAACGGAATCATGAATTGAATCAAAGAAGAGCAAAAGTTATTTTGTTTATATTTTGCGAAAGTTTTTTTTTTTTTTTGGTTTTTAAATTACAAAACTAGTGTGATATTGAAGTAGAGCAAATATTTTAGTGTTGTGCCCACGTGGTAAACTTAGAAAAAAAAATATTTTAAATGGTGTACATAAATCAAAAGTGGTTAAAATATGACAAGTAACGGGGGTACCCTGCATGGAGTGCCCCAAAATCCTGGAGGGCATCACAGCTGTTCTCAATGTGGTCTATTATTTGATAGTGCGGCATCATTACAAGTACACATGCACTATCATCATGATTCAATAAATCGATGGGGGCCTCCGGGATCATCGACAATTATTCCACCGCCCCCATCATCGATTTCTAATTCATCGGCGTCACCAACTGATTCGGAAAATAATAATCAACCGGCAACAAAACTACTGCTATTACAAAGGATAAAATCTGAATCTTCACCGCAAAGTAATACAATTGCTGCGGCCGCAGATTCAAGTGATAATCAACCACCAACACCACAACCAATAAGTGGTGATCCAGGTACACCGCAAAGTTATAGTGGCACATCGTCACCGTATCAACAAATTTCACATCCGCCACCACAAGAATTACATTACGCTTACATGCACAACTATGAACAATATTATCATCAGCATAATGCAATGGACTATGGCGTACCACCACCACATCATTTAAACAATAATCATCATCAGCAGCAACAAGAGTACAAACCAGTGCCTTCGTCTCGTTATCATCCCTATATGCATAATAACAATAATTCAAATAGTAGTTCACATCAGAATAGTCCGTCTGTAACGCAAAGTTCACTAAGCCCAAGTGTTGTTAGTTCATCCAGTCCAACAACAACGACCAGTTCATCAATTGCACCGCCACAATCACAAATTCAAATACCACCGGGTCAGCCAACACCATCGCCGTCACCGAAGCAATGTGATAAATGCGGTCTTGTGTGTGAAACTGCCGGCCAATTAAGTGAACATTGTGCTACAGCACATCCAAATTTTCAATCAAACGAGAATGGAAATAATTTAAATCGTTCAAATGATGATAACTCTGATATGCCAATTATGAATTTTGGTACAACGATATCGGTGAAGGAGGAGCAGCCATCCGATATTTTGGATTTGGATTCACAAAAAATGGTGTACCCACCACACCATGATAATATTACAGAAGGTTCGTTACCACCTATGAACTCTTTACATAGTATACATCCTTTGCAACGACCACCGATGAGTTGGGGACATGATCCGCATGCATTTATGCCGCCACACCATCAGCAAGATTTAAAACTAGGTTATTATTCACAAACGATGCCAACAATTAAACAAGAATTTCCGCCAATCATCAAATCCGAGTACAGCCACTCCATACCAACGTTAATGCAACCGGAATCAAAACAATTTCAAACCGATGTTGCATCGGCAAATCAAGTAACAACAAGTCCTAGTGATTTTCCGACAACAACAACACCACAAGATAATGGGACCCAGTTTAATCGAACGTTCGAGCCAACAAGCTCTTCGGCGTCAAGTAATTCGGGCCAAATGAAATCAACAACGTGGAAATCGAATGAAGCACGACGCCCAAAAACGTATAATTGTACGGCGTGTAACAAGTGGTTTACGAGTTCGGGTCATTTAAAACGACATTATAATACAACGTTGCATAAAAATGCGGTAAAGTCGAGCGGACAACCAGATCCGGCAACTTTGCCTATTAGTGCACACCATCATCCAAGCCGAGATCCAAATTCGAAACATAGTAGGCGGGCGAATGCGGCACAACAGCAATCTCAACCACCACCGCCTCCGCCTGAGCCGCCTAGTCGAAGTCCGGAATATACACCACAATATACGCCGCCATCGGGGTTTGGGCCCCCACAGCCTTTATCGACCGGTCAGGGGTTTCAACAATACGGAACAACATTGCACTCAACAACTTCCGGGGGTCCCCCAAACGGGGTAGCAGGTCCCTCCGTCCATGCCTCCCAGTCGAGGGGCCTGCAGATTTACATGAACAACAACTTGGCAACCCAGCAACAACTGGAAGTTCTACACCAGGGACAAACCCATATTATCACTTCAGCCACCATCCCGCAACAGCACCAACACACCACCCACCACCAATCTCAGCATCAGCAACTCATCAACATCACCAATACAATGGATCTTTACAACACCATCAACCCTATCAATATCAACACCACCACACACTCGTATCAGGACATCCAGGTCCCGGAGGAGCTCCAACAGAGTTATCACCATATTACTGGTAATCAAGCTGATACAACTATGAGTTGTGATAGTTCCGTTAATGATCATAATTTTCATCAGCATGTCGTTCACCAGCAGGAGCAACAGCAGCCGCAACAACACATGCAACAGCACCAACAACAACAACAACAGCATTACGATGATGGTATCGACGGCCAAATGGAGACGGACGATAAAAATGCAATAAAATTATCTGTTCAAACTATGATGATAAACCGATTATCGGGGGGCGCCGCAATGTATCAAGGCGATACGGCGCCCCCCTTCTCACCCGACATACCTGAGCCATACACATCATCATCCACAATGCAAAATTTGTATACACAAGATGGACGATCACCAACACCACAAATGGGCGAGACAGCACCACATTCACCATCATCGCCCAGTGTTACATCATCACAAACGATTGTAATGAATCAAACCGTTTACGTCATCACAGAGGTACCAACATCGAATAATGAACCATATCGATGCATTCAATGTGATAAGGTATTTAATAAATCATGCTATTTAACACAACACAATAAAACTTTCCACAGCGGTGAAAAACCATTTAAATGTCAACGGTGCGGTAAACGTTTTCCATGCGATCAATCGCACGAAGAACATGTTGCCAAACATGCTGGCGAAAAACCATTCAAATGTGAATTATGCCCAAAACAATTTAATCATAAAACCGATTTGCGGCGTCACATGTGTGTACATAGTGGGGCAAAACCATACGCATGTGAATTGTGCGGCAAAGGTTTTATACGCAAAGATCATATGATCAAACATATCGAAACGCATCGTCGCAAATCGGAACAATTAAAAACATTTAAAGTCAAAATTAAAAAATTAGATAATAAAGTGAAAACATTAAAAAATACTAAATTAAATTATAATGATGGCCGGAATGGTAAAGAAAATGGTGGAGGTGATGGTGGTGGTGGTGGTGGTGATGGAGGTGTTATTATTTATAATGATGACGATACAACACAATCATCACTATCCGCAATCATGGTGGGAACTTGAAAACATTTTTTCTTATCACAATTAAAATCCTGAAACTCAATGTACAAACAAAAAAAAAAAAAGAAGATAAAACTATTTTTTTTATTTTAATTATCCATATCATTAATTAATTAATTAATTAATTTTTTTTTTTAAATATACATGTAATTTTATTATTTTCTCTTAAATTATTGTAATTTGTATTAACAAAAATTAATAATATGAAATTGAAAAAAAAAATAATTAATTAAAATCCTCTTTCTATTTCTCTCTGTTTCTCTTCTGCTGCCAAATTAAAATTAATTTATATAAATAAAATAAAAACTACCTCAAATAAATAGTAAATTTTATAAATAAATACCTCAGTAAAATTAAAATAAAAATAAAAAACAAGTATATATATATTTATTTATATAAAAATAATATTTTTATTTTTTGTTTAAATAAAAAAGCAATAAATATAAACATAATTTAAAAATATGTAAAAGGAACATATGTACCTCAGCGACTCAGTAAAAAAAAAACTATAAATATTTCTTAAAAATAAATCTATATATATACATAAATATATATTTATAATTTTAAAAATTACAAAATGTTTAAAAAGAATTATTTAATTATAAAAGAACACACTTAATTAAAATTAACTGTATATATTTAATATTATATTATCAATGTTAACATGTCGTCTATAATCTGAATAAAATGGCTGCGACATTATTTTCAAATTCATATATTAAAAAAAAAAACAAAAAAAGTATTCGTTAAATATTTATTTATTACAAACAATTTGACAAACATTGGGGAGGCAAAATATATAAATACTAAAATTAGTACACTCATTTATTAATATTAATTTTAATATTTATATAATTTTATAAATCACGAATAAAATAAATAAATAAATATTTAATTAACGAGTAAAATAAATTTATATCAGATATAATTTTTTTGTTTTATATAATTATTATATAGTAAAAGATATATAATTGAATGAAATAATACCAGTCTCTCGTACCAAATGTATTATACATGGTTGTGTTAGATTAATTAAAATAAATAAAAAATTTTTAATTTTTAAATAAAAAAAATGGATAAAATTAAAAATTTTGAAAAAAATGGTTACCAAAATTTATGCAATAACTTTTTATTTTATTTTTAAAATAAAAATAGAAAAAAACCTTTATATCAAATTAAATTAAATGAATACATATCTCATTTACTTTTTTTAATTAATTTTAAATTTTTGTTTTTTGACAATAAATTACTTATTATAGCAAAACTTTAAAATATAAAAAGTCATATCACTCGATTTTTGTTTTTTTTTTATTTTTTATTAATTAATTGGATATAAAAAGAAACTTTAAAAATAAGATGAAAATTAAAAATTAATTATAAAAATTAAAATTGTTGTTTTAACTACAATATTTGTGTAATTAAAATGTAATGCATTATGTATTTAAAAACAAACAAACAAAAAATAAAAGACATATTACCATTTTATTATTATTATTTTTATTAATTAATTTACTAATATAATTTTTAAAAACCATTTAATTTAAACAATTAAAAAAAAATGACGCGCTTGAATTTTGTTGCCATTTACTTATAATATAAATAAACACTTATTATTTTGCCAATTGAAAAACAAAAAAATTAAAAAATATATTAATTAATTTTTAAGTTTTTTATTATTGTATTAATTATTATTATTATTATTATTAGTTTTGTTATATCTCTCTGTATATTATTTTTAATTTAAATTTATGTTTTCCAATTATGTTATTTTTATTAATATTATTATTATAATTTTAATAGACAAAATAATTAATTATTATTATTATTATGATTATATAAAACAAATGAACACATAGAAAGAATTTTATTATAAAAATGAAAAACTTAAAAAAAAAAAAAATAAATTCGAAAAAATGATGAAAAAGAAAAATGATAAATAAATTATATATAAAAAAAAACAAAAAATTATTTAAAAAACAATAATTGTTTGGTTTTAACTTGATTTGTTACGTGCGCTTCGGAATCGTTTGAAACTCAAACCTTTCTAAATGTTACTACAGTGAAATCGCATTTATTTTCATACCGACACAGACAAATATTGTTGAAAAGAATGTTTTGTCTGATAACTGAAGGCGTATAATACCAGAAAAAGAAATATCCGTTGGGAAAATAAAATTTTAAAAAGTAGGAAAAACGCACATTCAGTTGTATACGACTTGCTAATTTTTTTAAGACTTAGTCAGGATTTACGAACAAATTATAATACAGCATTAAGGCTTACATTTAACTCAGACAATTGAAATTTACAAACAAAAAAAAAAAAAAATTTGACATATAGAACACAATGATTCTAACTCGAAGCTAGAATGCTTCAATAAATATTCGTTCTTTGGTAATATTGCATCTGAAAAAGGCTATAGTTTATCGGAGATCGGAAAAATACACATAGTTAACTTGTCCAAAAGAATGATTCCAAAAATTTGTGAGATTATGTATGAGTTTAGTGGTATAAAGGTAAGTTCAATAACTGATGATCGATGTTTACTTCAAAGTAATTAAATTTGTTTACGTGTTGCAAGGCGAAAACCGATTGTGTCTCTAAATTCTTCGAACGAAAGAATTAAACTGCAGGAATGCTGAAAGATGGCGGTAATTATCTGTTCTATGTTTGAGCTAATATCAATAAAATGGTCTAGAGAAAATCCCAGTAGAGTGGAAGACGGCTCTTATTTGTCCACTTCAAAAAAAAATAAAGATCGATTGGACTGCAGCAACTATAGCGTTATAGCTTCGCTGAATACAGAGTACAAGGTTTTGGCCAACGTAGTGGCAGCAAAGTTATCAACTTATAGCGAAAGGACCTTGGGTGATTATCAATGTGGTTTTAGTCCAAATAGATCAACGACCGACCAAATTTTTAACGCTGAGGATTGTGCTGGAGAAATGCTATGAAAAGGACATCCCTGTACATAGTCTATTAATTGTTTCTGAGAAGTGATATTGACAAATTACAATACACTGATACAGTCGGTGAAACATTGATTCTACGTAATCAATCAACAACAGGCAGAAGATAAGATTTTTATTCTTATTATTATAAATTAAGATAACTTTCTTTTTATATTTCATTGTACTCTTTGCTAATATATCTGTGGCAATAAGACTAGTAGCTTATGTCGGCTTAAACAAAATTGAGGTATCAATATTCACCATTTTATATCTATCCTGTAATTTCACTAAATTTGACTTAAGTGCGCTAGCCTTGTGTCCAAAGGCTGTAGTCACAACACGTAATGATTTAAGTGAAATTTGGTTGAGTTACAGGATAGATAGAAAATGTTGAATATTGAAAATTTAATTTTATCTTAAATCGACATACGCTTATTGCCATAGATATTATGTCGATTTTTTTTTTCCTAAAATAGCAAGCCTGTTAAATCAGTCTATTTTGAGTGACGTGTACGAAATAATCTAATCAAAATAACATTAGACTTATAACTTCCCAATGGAAATAACCAGTTATTATGGTTTTAATTGGAATATTTCGTACACGTGGCTCGGAATTGACCAATTTAATGAGCGACTTTCCCAATATCGATTTTAGTTCATTTGTCCCCACGCCTGGGCAGCGCTGACTACTTTTCATTTTTTTTTTTACATGCAAAAACAAGTAAAATCATGTTTACAATTAATACAAATTTCTTGTCTAAATTAGTGGATGTCCCCCCTACTTTTTTTAATGATTAATAAAGATGAGTATGTTGCGATTAATAATAAATATCAAATTTTAAAATTAATTTAGTCGAAATAATTAATTTAATGAAACATTCAAGACACATTTTGACCATATAAAACCATACAATATTTTAGCCGCCAGTCAGCAAGCATTGGAATTATATTTGGGAAAATCACTAATAGGCTTGCTATTTTAGCAAAACTTATTCTGGCTACTAGATGAAAAAAATCATAGTTTTATTTTACAATAAATACTGTTTCAAAGTGACACTTTCATAGTACAACCATAGACATTTATACTAGATTTCTCATTTCATAGTAACTAAAGGAAAAAAACAAAAACTTCTGATAATTCCAATGTATCGTTGTGTTGTGTATTTTATAAGGCAATAATTTTAGAATGCGTTGCAAATATAATACGTATATGCAATACACCGATAATATTTGAATGGAAAATATTTGTTTTTATTTTCTGTTTTTAGTCAAATGAGAGATCTATTATGATTGTCTATGGTACAACTTACAATCTGGCAGTCTTAACTAATTCTGTGTTAAGAAATATTTGTTTATTACATCCACTTTTAGCTCAAAATGTCACTTTCACGATTCGGGCACGAGAATAAAATAAAATTGCAAAAAATATTCTCTTCGAAGACCACTCGAGCATTGATTCCCTCAGCCTACGGCATTGGGCTGTTACCAAGCAACGCGCTTTCGAAAAATATAATAAAATTATTTCGGGAAATTATCAATGCCCTTGGGATATTACTGCTTGTAATTCCCTTTTCTCTGGATGTTCTTATTTTTAACATTTTCATATTTTAGTTTAATAAATTTAACGGGTTCTAAGGTTTTATATGCGCACACTAAGTTAGGTAAGTTAGTTTGAATTATTGTAAATTTGCCATCATTTTTCAATTAGCTATATATATTTTGAATTGTTGATTATTGAATATATTGTTGGAGTCATTAATTACATTTATATTTCGCGTTTTGTTCTCAATATTTTTATGTTTGGTAAAACATTTAGGGTACTAGTTTTGGGTTCATGTTACACGCTGCGTTAGAATGTTATGTTAAATGTTGCGTTAAAATGTTGCGTGTCATGTAAAATGTTATATTAAATAAAAATATTTTCTCTCTTTTTATTTAACACATTAAAATAGAAACAGAAAATACAAAAAACGTAGGAATAGTAGTTCTAGTGTTCATGTTACATGTTTGCTGTGTGAAAATGTCATGACGACATCTTTGAGGCTAAATATTTCTATGCGTCCGTTTTTTCTCAATGTTATATAATTGCGTACCATAAATTTTCAATGATCATCATTTTCAAAACAAAAAAAACAAATCATGTCATATAGCAAAAATATTGTTACGAACCAGGCTACTGAGTTCGTTCGGATTTTGAAATTAAAAACACTGTACTTTTTATTTCACTCTACTTTTATGCACTTTGATATTTGCTTTGACTTTACTATTTAATTCTGTCCGCTTGATACTGGTGGTGGCTATGACAACAGATTTATTTCTTTATTTAACGATTTAAAATAAACCAAAATCTTTCTCTGCTTGCCATCGGTCGTGTTTATAACACTTAACCATCTAAGCTATTGCTGTTTATAACGTGAGCTTGTTGTATGATGGCAAAAATCGCCACAATATTTACCTCTATTTTTGTAGTTATGTTTTACCAAACATTTGCGGTACAGGTGGAACTCGAACCCCGTTACTTTTTTTTTATGGTAAAGCAATTGGTTCGTTTTTTTCGCAAGTGTTAAGTGATTTTCAGATAAAGTAAACAGCAGTCGTTGAGGAATGAGACATAGATAGTTGAAGTGAATATATCCTGCCTATATTCCTTTTTCAGTTTAATTTGTTTTTTTTTTCTTTCTTGTTATAATTTCATCATTTAAGTGGTCTAGCAAGGCACCTATTTTTCTTCGACAAAAACACATCCCGATAAAATAATAATAAAATAATTTCCATAACCAAAGACACTCAATTTAAACCGAGTTTTACTCGCAACCCGTTTATGCCAACTAAATTCGTTAAATCTAGAAATTTTAAATGCGTGTAACTTGTACTTGTAATTAGTGTACGCAATGAATTTTCTTCGATGGAGAAAAATAGTACGTATTATTTGGATGTTAAAAGTGGCTTTGTGATTATTTGGGGTAAGAGTCGGCTACGCTGCGTTTCGCCTCGCATGCAAATATAATTGCTTGTCAAATAAAGTATCACTTTTAATCGTAATCGTAAGAAAAATGTTTGCCTGACAAAATTTTTGCATGTCGGTTAAAACTGCACGCAATAGAAAAATAAACACTGGTTAAAAAGAGAAAGGATATGTAAATAAAAATGGCGATGCTATAATTTTTGAAGGTTGATAATTTGACACCATATTTTTTACATTTATCGTTAGTGACATAAATTAAATTAATTGGGGAAATTAATCAAAATAAAATATATAATGAATGCTCTTAATTAAATTTTTGTATTTAAAAATCTTCAAACATAAATGGTTATCATTCGACATTATCTGTTTTTGAAAATTTGGTTAGTTTTGCCTCCTATAAACTTTTGACGTCTAGTCATTGTATGGGTTTTCATAATATACTTTTATTGTGTTTGGATTAGTTTGTTTGAGTTTTCGGGTTTTTAAAAGAGGGAGGGATTTATAAATCGATTGCCGTTTCAAAAATATCAATAAAAAACAATGTTAACGGAAAAACTTGGAAAGTAAATTAGGTTTCACATTTAGACCATCTCCTTACGGTGAGGTAGTTTCTATTATCTTTTGAAATAAAATGTTTTTGGTCTTACACATTCTGCGTATTTTGCACCGATGATATTTGGGACAAAATTTTGTTTGGCAAGAGGACAAAAGAGAGATTTTTACAGATAACCATATTTATCCGGAATCATTAATATCGAGTTCTTTCGACTTCCTGAAAAAAAAAATCGATTTTGCTGTACAGGGTTGCTCAAAATAACTGTCGTATCCTTTTACCTGATTCCCCTCCCCCCCCCCCCTCCCCCTAAAATACATAGATAATCCTTTTAAAGAAAGGAGGAAATTTACTGCATTACTCTAAATGTATTATACTAATTACAGTCTCCAAACAAGACGAAACGGAAGCAAAACGTGAGTTTCTACATTATTTTATGAAAAATTTCAAAACTGTTGAAATTGTGAGTGTGTTAGAAAGTGAAAATGTAAATCAAAGATTTATTGAGCGTTGCATTAAACGATATAAGGATACCGGAAGTATTAATTATATAAAAAAAAAATCGGGACTGATCATCAGTTGTAACTGCAGCAAATGTAAAACGTGTCCGAGAGACAATTCGTAGGAATCCCTACCAATCTCAGAACAATTTGGCTTATGAGCTAAATATGCACCGTAGTACGATACAACGTATCATGAAAATAAATCTAAGTCACACAGCTTAAAAGAAGAGCCGACGTCATGGCATAACCACCAATCAAATAGAAGAAAGGAAACGAAGATGTAAGCTCATCTTACAGTGACACGAAGACAACGAAATCATATTCTCGGATGAGAAACTATTCATGCTGCCCTGCAACTCTTATTGAACATTCAAAATGACCGTATTTAAGCTGTATCGATTAGTGATATACCGGCGACAACAAGAAACGTTCAACGGTTCTAAAATGTTACATCATAGTTATGGTGCGAGGGGCTATTTCTATGGGAGATTACGGAGGCGAAACTCAAAGATTTGCGTGCCGCCTGTATTAGATTTGCTACATTTGAAAAAGATTATTGCTAATAATTTTTTTATTTTTATGAGCCAATATTTATCAATTAAACAAATTTTTATTTGGTTTAGGGCTCTTTTTTATTTCTTTTTAACTAATTAAAGCTTTAGCTTTCGAACTCAATTCGGGTTCATTTTCAAAATGATTACGCTTTTGAAAATGAACCCGAATAGGGTTCGAAAGCTAAAGCTTTAATTATTAGTTAAAAAGAAATAAAAAAGAGCCTAAACCAAATAAAAATTTGTTTAATTGATTATTGCTAATCTCAATTTGTACAGCTAAAAATATTTTTAAGTATGTACGAGTATGTAGGATTGGATTTTAACTTTAAGTTGAAGTATCATAATAGAAAGGCAAAATATTTCCATGACATTGGATTCGTTTGAATCCTTAAATATTAGGTGTCGTAAATGATAGGGTCAGCGTTTTAACCCTTTTGAACGCCTTGTACAATATATTGGACATCAACTTTCATCGCTTCGACCAACCGTCATTTTAAATTTTTGTTACTAAACGCGGCCATTGCTATAATCTGATTTAAATCAACCTGATTCATGATTTCTTTGTTATATAGAATTTAATCTTGTGTTTAAGTGAATCTAACTTTATTGGCTGTTATGGGCAAATTTCAAAAGCATATATAACCCATATCTTGGAATCGAAGAAATTTTGGAGAGGAAAACATGATGTTATTCATTAGTAAACGCATAATTACAGAAATAAGTATTAAATTGTGGCTTAACTACTGAACTAACACGATTTGAAAATACCAAATTAATTTTGTATTAAAAAAATTGATTACCTTGTTTTTATTTATAACTAGGTGAACCCGGTCCGCCTTGCTGGCCCCAAGAAAGTCTTTTGTGTTGTATTGCCTCTTGATTTAAATAGATGCCACTGTCTGTAGTTATCGAAAATTCATTTTTCGTATATCTGAGCAGTAAGTACATTATAGTAGAGTGTAAATATTATAACGGGAAATTGATTTGGCAATATTGTTATGAGCTGTTGGAATGCAAACTGCTTTTAAATTTAAAGGATGGCAATGGAAACAGCGATGCCTGATGGAAGAATATTTTTAAAAGTGAAATTAATTTTTTATGAGAAATGAAAATACGTATAAATTTATTGTAACGTTCTTTATTTGAAAATTTGGTTGGTTTAAAATGTGATAATTAAATTAATAAAATATTAATTAATAAAAGTTATATTATATATGAATATATGCCTTTGTTGAATATTTACAAAAATGTACGTATTTGATTGATTTGACATATTATGTGCTTTATAGATTTTGGATAATAATGGCGAATATGGCACTATTCAACAATTATCAATCTCAACATCATTATTTCGTACTTTTAACCTTATTGACCTATCATTATATCATCTGTTGCCTGTAATTGTTTCTATAATCAATTATCTTGGGTATCGTTGAGAGCACTTGCCATCAATCATACATGGTTAATTGTATAAGGGGACGTACCACCTTCAAAATTGAAAAACAAAAAGTTTTTCAAAGATTTTTTTTTAATGGAATAAAAAGAGATATCGTAATGAAACTTTCCATTGACATTTTATTTAACTGAAAATATAAAAAAAAAATTTTTTTTAGATTTTTTTTAGCCCACTGTCGTCTGCTATAACGGTTTTCCAAAAACACTGAAAATTCGCGGCGTGCATCATAACTGCTCTCAGAAACGTCTAAAAAAAAAAAAACGGGGTTATATTCAGCGTTAAATCGCCCTTGGAATGAACAAAAAAAAGAAAAATTGGTTGAAAAATAAAAAAATGACGACATTTTTTCGAAAATGCAGCTTTTTTGTCCCCCCCAATTAGTTGTAACTCAAAAAATTGAAAGCCGATTATTCCTTCCGTAGTTCATTCTGAGCAGAAATATAATTGATCAACGTGTTAAAATTTTAGTGCGATTGGATAAGTAGTTTTTTCTCAATCTTGCACGCCAACTTGAAAAACGTCATTTCGAGATAATCGCGTTAGTTAAAATTTTTTTTTTTTTTTGTATCAAACCTTACCAAAATTTAATCTGCGATGCCTGCACCGTACAATATACCTTCCTCTCAAAAATTTCCCCTCTACTTTTACAGCTGTTATGTGAGAGAATAACGTATTATATTATATATATGCATGTACATATATATAAACAGGTGTTACTAAGAGAAAGTCGGTGTAGCGATACAGCGAACTTTGGCGCCCTTTGCAATAAATAAAATAAAAATATAAATAAATTTTTTTTTGAGATTTTCATGTTAAAATCATGTTCTTAAACGTTCATTCTAACATATTCTATCATAAAAAAAAATTCGATTTTTTGAAAATTTGAAGGTGGTACGTCCCCTTAAGTGTACCACCTACCACATTATCATATTCTGTGTAATTATTTCGAACAATTTTGGATTAATTGTAGGATCTGGTATTTCACCACAAATAATACTATTAATTTAATTTGGTTGAATTTTATCCATACACCAAATTAGAATATGAGCATGAGGCAATCCTCTCTTCTGCCATTCAGATTCAGTCGAGTACATCCAACAACGAAATGAGGCACAAACGTTGTGCTTCACAATTAAATCCATGAAAGATTTTTATTTCGGCTTAAATACTCGTGCTGTGATGTCATGATGATCAGTTTGCAATTGTCCAGGCAATAAACAATTTTTAATTTCATTCCAATACGGATTGCAAGGAAATGTTATGAATAGATCAGGACCGCCATAGTTTCGAACGTATGACACAGCATCCTGTACATATTCATGCATGTGACGTGGACAGCCGGTATAAGTAGCCGTTAGAATTTTTATGAGGCCAAAGTCATTTATATTGCCATCGGTATTAACTGCATCACATACATAGATGAATGTATTCTTCCGATTGTAATTGTCATTGATTAAGTCGAATGAATATAAGCTGCTCTGGTTCTATTTTTGCGTACATGTCCACTATATACTGATGATACAATTGCCGACATTTCAAAATATGATTTTCTAGATTCTCCCGAATCATTAACCCCTTAAGGACCGATTTTCTTTTCAAATAAATGCACCAAAAAAATCAATTTTTTTTTTCTAATAATTAGAACTAATATTTTGACATACAGGGTGGGCCAAAAGTCACGCTTGTGTGTAAAAATTGAATAACTTTTTTGTTTATTATTATTTTTTATTGTTTTTTTTTCTAAAATATAATATTAGCCGCATTTCTTGACGCATTAGTGATCGGGATCAGATCAAAGTTTGCATTGAAAACAACAACAAAAATTAAATTTTTGTTGTTGTTTTCAATGTAAACTTTGATCTGATCCGGACCACTAATGCGTCAAGAAATGCGGCTATTATCTTTGTATGACCTAAATTTTAATTATGAAAAATAATGTCAGAGAGATAACCACCATTTTCATCGATGCACAATTGGGCTCTTAAACAGGCGTTTTGAATAACTGCACGCAAAGTTTCAGGCTCTATTGCCATGATCTCAGCTTCAATGTTGTTCTTTAGCTGCTCTATAGTTTGAGGCTTGTTTACATACACTCGTTCTTTGAGATAACCCCAAAGAAAATAATCAGGGGCAGTTAAATCCGGTGAAAAATTTCATTTAAAAGCGTCATTGTGGCACGGGCCGTGTGTGCTGTTGCTCCATCCTGCTCCAAATTGCGGTTTGGCTAGGTGCATTTCTGGTGTTGAAATAATTTCGATATGCTCGTTGCGTCAGTAAAATTGAGCGCCCATTGGAAAAGTAAACTTCTACCACTTTGGTTCGTTGCTCGGTCGTTAACTTTTGCATGGTGGTGTAACACGATTCGATGAATAAAATCTGAAAAAAACTATAAAAAATAATCATGAACAAGAAAGTTATTCAATTTTTACACGCAGGCGTGACTTTTGGCCCACCCTGTATTAGGAACAAAAAAAAGTCTGTTTAAAAAATAAATTTTATTTTTATAAACAAATTTGTTGTTTTTCAATTCAAATAAATGTCAAAAATAATACATATTATTTTCACAATATGTGACTGCCCGAGTTATCTCGGGTACGGTCATTTTAGACCATATAGTATGTCCCGAGATATCTCGGGCCTGGTCCTTAAGGGGTTAATCTGTACACATAGTAATTCATGCAACTTACCTTATTATTTGTTTCTGCACCTGTAATATATTTTTGTTGTAATAATTTTCTTAATATTTGGTAATAAATTAATTAAAGAAAAAGTTACCAGTTGTTGGATTTATCTTTTGAAATAAAAATGATAGCCATCTTCCCCTTGCCAAAACTGTATTGGATATTACAGTGCGTCGTAAGAACGATGTGTTACAGGTACAGAGACACGTTGTAATTGATCATTTCGCCTGTGTAACATAATATGTCTTGAACCAATAAAAACAAATAATATAATTTTTAAAATATTTATTTTTTTATTAAATATTTAAATAAATAAATACATATTTTAAAAATTATATTATTTGGCTTTTATTGATTTAAAGTAATATATCCACAAACACCGGAATCATAGATTTCGTTAATAATATCTCTTGATTCGAATTCATCACCAACAATGACAATGGCTAATTCATTTATTGTTGGTGTATTGAATCGTCTTGAATGCCCACCTACTGGTGTTTTATCAGCTCTTATAACTATTTTGTGACTGTCGGATGGCATTTGGTCTACTGCAGTCTTTAATGATTTCATCAATTCATTATGCTGATGGGACAAATTTTGTAATGACTGTATAATGTCATGGCGTATTTCCGAAGAAATTGCACAATTGAAGTTTGCTGCATTATCGGATTTGCCAAGAAAATTTATCTGTAGAAATTTGTGTTATTCATCATGAATGGGCAATAATAAACCTACAATATGATATATTTGACCTTGCACCTTAATTGTTGGCATGAAATAATCAGTAATTATATTGTCTGCACCGAATGAAGACATATTATTAGACAAAAATTTACAGAAATTATGGAATTTACAGAGTTTAAATAATTTGTAGAATTGTTAAAATTTATAGAATTTATCAAATTTATTTGCAGAATTCAAAAATTTTATAAAATTTATAGTCTTTATAGAAATTTGAGAATTTTTAGAAGAAAAAAAATTGGATAAACAATTTGAGTTTGTAGAATTTAAAGAGCTCTGTCGGTTAAATCAGTTTATAGAACTTAGAATTTTTAAAATTTATAGAATTCATAAAATTTGTAGAATTTATATAGTTTTTAGAATTTGTAATATTTATAGAATATAAAAAATTTGTAGAATTGATGAACTTATAGAGTTTGAAGACTTATTCAAATTTATAGAATTGGTCGTGTTTACAGAATTTTTAGCATTTGTATAGAATTTAAAGAACTTACTGATTTTTTAGGCTTTCTAAAATTCATAGAAATAATAGAATTTATGGAATTTATCGAATTTATTGAATTTATAGAATTTAAAAACAAGTCAAATTTGAATTTGTCGAATTTATAGGTCTAACATACAATACTATAAAATATAAAGAATTTATAAAATTTATAGATTTTTTTAGCATTGATAGAGTTTATAGAATTGATGGAATTTATAAAATTTATGGAATTTATTAGATTTTTCAGATTTATAGACTTTATTGAATTTAAATAATTTATAATGTTTGTCAACACCAACTATACCCCACATTTACAACAATAAAAACTAAAAAGACAAAAAAAAGCAAGTTTAAAAAATTTCAAATAAATGTTTAAAAATATAAGACTATTTGCATTGTATAACGTTTAATAATAATCTGAAATGTAAAAAGATCGATTATTTCTTTATTATAATTAATTAATATTTTTTATACATAGCTTTTCCTATAATTCTTGCACACACTCCAAAATGTAAACAAATGTCAAGAATAATCAAAATGTCGTAAGTTGTTGGTTGCGTTCATTAAAACATCCATATTTTAGCACAAGCTAAGCGAGCTTAAATTAGCGCAAAAGCTTAAAACTTAATTGAGCTATATTCCAACTTATGACGTGGCTGATTATTCCAATCCAAGCCATCAAAAAATACATATTTTGTCAATCTCAAAAAATCGATCAAAAGTGTAACATCAATTGTAAAAAAGAAACAGTGTGTTAAAATAAAACCTTTACAATAAAATTTTCACCGTTTGTGTTTTTTTCATTCATCGTTGGTTACAAGTGGATTTGCTGCCGATATTATTAAATAATTAACAGTTTGCTTGTTTGGCATTAAATACATCACCTGCACATCACTTAAATAATACTTTCTTCATCAACAATTTCCAATCGATAAGCCAATTTACAACTGGGAAAAGTATTAACCAGACGCCATCGCACAGGACTATATACATATAAAAATAAAAGAATTTATTGGTTTTGTAGAATCCAAAGGATTTAGTGAATTTTTAGACTTTAATTATTGAATTTTCAAAGCAACCCAGATAAAGCCGAAACTATTTTTTTCTTAAAGTGTCTTTTGAAACAGATGTTTACATTGAAAATAACAAGATAAATCATAAACAAGTAACCAAAATTTCGTAAGTAGTTTGGTTTAAGCGGGGCGGGGTGTTCTTTTAAAAGGACAGTGGCATTAAAAGCAACTACAAAAATTGTATTGCAAAATTTATTAAAATAATATGTTAATTCATTTCTTATAAAATAAAAGTAAAATAAATAATTAATCACCTAAATTTTTGGTATGATAGGATTGTACAAAAAACGATCTTTTGGGTGTAAGGCTACTTCACACTTAATACACGAAAAATTACATTTTTTGTGGTAATAGCAACATCGGGTTTGTTTGGTCTGATAAATAATTAAATGACCTATATTATCGTATTTTGAATGTGCATGTAAATTTGCTGCAGGTTTGGGCCCTCTTATATTGAACGTTTGTTTCCGGAATGATTCTAGAATTCCGAGAGCCAACTCTCGTCTAAAATTCAGGTGATCTAATTTACCTCCGTTTACCCTAAACAACTTCAATGCATTCTGTTCAGCCATGTCGATACAATGAGCTATCAATGGAAAATACCACTTTCTTTCTCGTATTGATACTCTGTATAAACTAATGTTTTGGTCCGCTCGGTCGACTCCGCCCATATTTTCGTTGTACATCTTAAAAACTTTTGGTTGATCCACAGTTATCCTTTTCTTTTTTTCTTTTTGAGAAAATCTTGTTACCGGTTGGGTTGGCAATATGGGACAACTGTTGGACGCGATTGTGACAACATTGTTGTCATGCCATTTGGATACGACTATTTCATTGCCTCGTGTCGTGGCGTAATCATAAAACTCTCTTTCTTTTTTTAATGATTTTGGAATCCAATAAATTACAATTTCTCCCAATTCTATTTTCTCTTATTGTTCCGGTTCCTTTCAATCCACCACACCGAAGCTCTTCTAATAGTTTAATCGACGTAAAAAAGTTATAAGTGGTATGGCATATTTGAATTATTTTGAAGAACACCAGCACACTGCAAAACGACACTGGCTCCTAGGCCCAAATGTTTGAATTTCTCTGGTAAAATTGTAGTAGACCCTTGGTAAGGTTCAAACCACTCAATATAACCTGATTTTGTTGTCCCAGTCCACAACTTATAACCCAAACGAATTGCCTTGCCACGAATGAATTGCTTGGTACGGTGATGTCCGTAATAGGGAACCATGAGCTCGTCCACACTGTGGTTTTATTCTTTAGGTGCCATTTGAATAAATTTTTGGTTCAACATATCAAATAAAGGACGTATTTTAGCAAATTTGTCCAAAGTGTTTAATTGTCTATTGTCACTGCAATGTAGATTCTGCATAATAAACCTAAACCTGTTTCGTGACATAGCATTACATACTAGCTCGTTGTATGCATCTTTTGAATTTTCACAATATAAATGGCGCCTGGTCAAGCGAACATATCCACTAAGAAGTAGAATGCCTATGAAGCAACGCATTTCATTTTGTTAAACATCTCTTTTCCTATTGTGAGATACAGCGTACATATTTGTATATCGCAATAGCAGATTTATTAATTCTTCATCAAAAAATTGTTCAAAAGTTCAGTAGGTGACATCTGTTGATAACATCCAGCCACATCGTCCCATATTGGTAAATTGGAAATGAGATCTTTTTTATTCCACTTAAAACTAATGGATCTTGCTTTATTAACAGTGGATGACTTGCTAGGCATCTTCCTACGTTTAGCAATAACAGCTAGTGAAATATCGTCCTCACTATTATAGTTACTTTCTGTAGGTGACGAATATCTCAACCGAGCTTCCGGTTCATGTAGACTATCGGGAAGGCTATTTAAGACGATATTATCCTCACCGACGCCGTCTTCATCCATTATTGTTTGTTGCGTATATCGCAATTGAGTTTCTGCTCTAAGTTAACCGCCCGGAAGGTTGCTTATTACCACATTATCATCGTCGCCGGAGTCTTCATCTGTTAAAACAGCATTAGCATTATCTGGCGGAAAAATTATAATTTCCTCAGGAATTTCTTCTTCGTCCTTTTCTAGTGCCTCTAAAATTTCATTTAGCGTCAAAGGTTTATTTCTGTACCTAAAAAAAAAATTACATTATTGATAGTACCTAGTGCCACTGGCTGTTATAAAGGACACAACATTTCAAACGGCAATTTAGGACATAAAAACTGCAAAAATTCACAAAATCATTTTAAAATATCACATTAATATAGCTTCTTATGAAAATTACATTTAGAAATATTTATTTTTACCGTTATACGTTAAGTTACACTTACCCAATTATCCATTATTTCCAAAACTAATGTGTCTAAAATATTAACTGCTAGATACACACTCACGAGCACTATTAAATTTAAACTGAATAATTTTCTAAAAAATGAATCCTTTTTATAGAAAATAGACCTAACGGGACTTTCATAAAAAATTGTTTCGGACATGTATAAATCGTTTTTTCGACAACGGTTTTTTCTGACTTTATACAGGACAGGACAGTGGCTTTATCTGAATATTAAAGAAATTATAATATTTATAAAATTTGTAGCAATCAAAAAATTTCTAAAGTTTATAAAATGTACAGAAACTATGGAATTTTTAAAATAAGTAAAATTTGAGGTTGTAGAATTTATGGAGCAGACAGACCTGAAACAATAGTTTATAGAACTCAAAGAATCACAAAAATTTACAGTTTATATTATTCATACAATTTAAAGAGTTTATAATTTTTTTAGAATTTGTAGAATTTACAGAATTTAACCGATTTAAAGAATTGATTGGATTTATAAAATTTATAAGATTTACAGAATTTAAGAAACTTATCGAAGTTTTAAACGAATATTTTTAATTTGTTGGACTACTAAATAAAAATGTTCACCTTTTTGAAAAATACATCTCTATACATAAAGTAACTTAATTTGATGCAAATGCAGCATAATTAGAAATAGCGCTGATTGCCATTGTACTCGATTCTAATAGTGTCGCAATTCTGTTTGATGCAAAACTTGTGTCGAAATCACTTTTTGATCCAATTAGTAATTCAATTTAATTCGTTACAATGGTTGCTTCTAAATTCCGTTTTCAATTCAAATACAATTTAAACTGATTTCAAAGCAATGCTTGTATCATAAAGTGATGTAAACTTGAGTTGGATCAATATGCGATGTCTAATAGCATCGCATATCATAACAATTTTTAATTGATGAGGAAGCGGCTAAGGAAACTGGCTACACAGGTCCGACGAAAAAAGTGGAATGTAGTAAGCTAAATTGGTTTGATCATATACACCTTAAATCAAAAAGGCAATAAACCCTTATATATTTGCTATTAAACGTTCAAAGTCAACAATAACAAAATCTAGCCTTTTTTACTTATTTACAACGTGGTACGAAGTGGATGTACTAAAAATATGTTTGACGAATTAGTTATTCTACATACTTATCCAGGTACTAAAATAAGAGTTAATGTTCTTATTAGGTTTACAAGCAACAGAATGATTTTGTATTATCAAATTGAATTATTTAAAATACCACCCTCAAAGAGCAGTATGTTGTATCAAATTAAATTTTCTTTTAAATATTTTTAATTTCACAGAGAAACATCGAACATTTACATAATATACATTTGAAAGAGATACTCGTAATTCTATCTCGATAACTTACCGCTTTATTGCTAAACATTTAAATTCTCAGCAAATTGTACTGTATAGCTGTCATTTTGAGTTTTAAAAAACTAAAATCTATAATCACGTTTTCTAAAAATTCCACTTTGCACTTACATCGTTGCTTCTAAGGAGGTGGATACATAGTATGTAATTCAAAGAAAAAATTTCAATTGCGTTGTTTCTTTTGGAATGACTCATTTTTCATAGTAATTTTTATTTTCAATTTGTTTAGTATTTATGGTTCGAAAATTGTAGAAGAGAACATCTTTTCTTTACATCTTCGTGTAGAAATTTAAAAATGAAACTATTCCATTTTCTAAACTACTGTATAAACAATCAAATATGTATGTAGTAAGTATGTAAAGTTTTTTTGTTAAACAGAAAGTCATAAGCAAAATTCTTTGTAAAATAGCGCATATTAAGTTTTAAAATAAACAGTATCATTACTATGCATTGTATGCCACCTGCCTGTACGTTTGGGCTGCCGAAAATGCGACAGAAATAAAAAATTGAGAAATTGCTTGCAAATTCTTCGTTAAGTATATCTGGAAGTAAGCAAATACAGGTTTTACTTCAAGTAGCTGTTGGGTCGTCTATGCATATACATCAGCAGCAAGGAGGAAGTATGCAGGATACCCAATTTTCTAAGTTAAGTACGCTGTCCGACCGCTGTTTTCAAACAAATTATGTACATTAATCGAAACAACTTTAAGCAGCAGCAACTTCAAGAGCGCCAGCTTTGTTCTTACCTTATATAGTTTACCGATTAGGTTCCCGAAAATAACTTAAAATTTTACAATAATATCGAAATATCCCGGGTGATTTGTAACAAACGATAATAAATATTTATTGATGCTTCAATACTATTAAACTTAGCCGAAAGTAAAAATATCGAAAACGCAGATAGTGTCTTGACTATCTCGGCCGAAAGTTACCAGCCGACATATTTCAGCCGAAACATATTTTAAACAAAATGAAAAATTAACAAAGTATCGAATATAGGCTCATTTTGGCTTGTCATTGCTTACCATAAGAATTATACTTTAAGTTTAATCAGAAAAGCCAAATATAAAATGTAAAAGTTTGTATAAAATATAAAGGGCTGAAACCTCATGAAGTGTTCAGAACTTCGATCTAGATTAATTCAACTCCCAAATCAATGTCTTTGCCAAGATTATAGAGAAATTAGCTCATGTAAGACTTTCAGGTTTCTTAAATAATAGCATATAAACAATTAGTTAACTGCCCGCTACATCCTAATCCAACCCCAACTCAACTCCAACTCAACTTCAACTCAACCCGCAAATTGGCCTTTAACTTAACCTTCAAATCAACTCCAAACTTAATGCCCAATTCAATAATTAAACCAGAATAATATAAAAAAATCGTAAATATTTATATAACCATATGTTTTGGGTTATTTCGTATGACAGGTACCCCACCCTCTTAACGTACAGTCTCCAAAAGCTTTACAAATTTCCGTCTTGACCATAGAAACAGATTGGCGGAAAAAATTCCAAATTCTAAATCGAACAAGCCGCCCTAGAGATATTATGGGTACAGAACAGACATCCAGACATCTAGACGTCCCGCCATCCAGATAGACGGACGGACATTTATTTATTTTTTGGCTTTTTCAGACTGAGGGACTATCAAGTCGACAAAAGTGATTTTGGACCAACCAAATTTTTCTTCAATACTTTGGACTTTTTAGACCGAAGTAATTCAACCGTTAAAGTGTCATGTCTGGAAAGTATTTCAATTAGTGTGCCTAGCCAACAGTTATCTCTAGAAAAATTATTGAAATTTGAATACTTTGCAGACATTTCACTTTAAAGGTTGAATTTAAACAAATTCTTCAATTTTCAATTACTCTCCTCTCATGAGACTTAACACGTAATTCCTATCCTAAGTAATGGCAAATGAAAATGAGCCAAAATATTAGATTTTAAGTTATTTTGACAATTTTTCATTTTATTTGAAATATGTTTTGTCTGAAATATTTCGGCTGGTAACTTTCGGCTGAGATAGCCAAGATAATATCTGCATTACCGACATTTTATTACTTTCAGCTAACTTTAACAGGGTGATGCTGCAACACACCTACAGGTGGTTTTAACCACCAACCATAAATTTGCCTTAAGTTTCATAATTCATTCAATTCCACCAGATATACATTTTAGGACTACAGTAAACGATATTCACTAAAAAATCTGACTCAAAACTTGATTTCAAAATCTACCTCGTTTTGATTAGATGTAGGAACACAAGGTGTTTATTTGACTTTAATGTTCTTTCAACTCATTTGCTTGTTTTGCAAGAGTCGATAAAGAGAAATAAAGTTAACGGATATAAAATAGTCGAGTTCCTATAGGGTTTTATATTAGACTCCGAAGCTTCTTTATTTGGTGAAACGTTTTGTGATCGGTTTTAAATGCAATTTAATCAAAGTTTACTACATACATACCCTGAGAGGGCTTGCTTATTTTTTGTTAATCTCAGATTTTTCATCCCTGATTACGAATTTATCCAAATTGTTTAATCGTTTCATTTTTCCAAATTGATGGCGGATCAAATATGGCCGCTATACGATGAAAAATAGCTGATTTATTACAATTTTTTGAAATATTGAGATTTATTTTCGTCAAATAAGCATTTAGATGCTTTGGAGTCCCTAAGAGAAAGAGCAGAAATTCTGGAACAGGAAGATTAAAATATTATAATATAATTTAAAAATATTCTAGAAAGCAGGGTTTGAAACTAATTAATATGACATTGAAAAAATTGTTAAGTTTAAAAATTTCCTGTTATTAACATTTGTGGTACTGTCAAAAGAAACGATCAGAGTGATACGATAAAAACTTTTTATGCAAGGTTGCTGAAGTAATTATTATAAACATCGCCATTCTAATTTTAAAATTAGATCTTCCTTTCCCGGAATTTGTTCTTTTCTTTTAAAGGCGGTCATTGGCATCAAATAATATGCATCTTAAATTCTGGGCGGTTCACTATAAATTGGAAATAAACTCAGTGACTTCATTTTCAGAAATTTCTTGAGATGATTTCAATTGAATTGTTTAATCACCCGAATTCATTTGAACAAGCGGTAAAATAAGATGCGGGGGCGGGGTGCCCCTAACACTGTGGAACAGTGATAAAATGTTTCCGTATTTGCTGTGTGGCATAATGTGACAATATTTTATTCAGCATTTAGCATCCCTTTTCATTTGGACACCAAGAACAGTTCAGGATTCAACATCTCTTCACTCAGCCAATATTCTGGAGCGAATATCGGTACGAAACCTTTCCTCAAAAGATGGCAATGTAATTATATAATTGGTGGTATCAGGGATGTCTCTGTTACACAAAATAGATGAGTGTCCTGTATTACTACAGGTTCACATAGAAATAGATTTGGGATTTATGGATGTGGTCGCTGTCATTTCAGTGCCCAGAATATCTATGGGTATGAGGTTAACAAGAACCTACAATGCATGAGTGAGTGTATTCCTAAGTACACCATTAATACACAAGGTAGATTAGTAGTTCTCTGAATTTTCATCAGCAACTTTTGGTTAGCCATACTGTTTAATTCTGGCCTGGCCACCAAACAACAATCCCACATAATAGTATGGGCCTTATCACTGAGGTATATAGCCAGTATACGATATAAGATTCAAGACCCCATCGTCTTCCAATAGTGTTTTCACAGGAGTATTGCGCTATAGTAGCTTTCTTTACCCTTTATAAAATATTAAACTTCCAACTAAGTTTGCTGTCCAAAACAACACCCATGTATTTCATTTTATCAGTAAAGGTCAAGCGAATACCATTTATAGTAAGAGGATGAATCTCAGGAAGTTTGTATTGCATAGAGAAAAGCACCACCTCAGTTTTAGGTAGATTAACTTTTAGTCCACAACTGTTAGCCCATTTAAAAATAAGACTAAGCGCGCTTTGCGTTTTCTCTTAAAGTACAAGGATACTTACCAAAGCAATCACCCTAAAACCTTGCCCTTCCAGGTCCAGTGACAGGTAATTTATGACCAAGTTCCAAAGAAGGGGAGACAATACTATAACTTGCGGTGTACCGACACAAACAAATCGGCTAATGGAGGATACGCTCAGCTTAGCCTTCACGATCCTGCATCTCAGCATCTGATCTATACAGCCAACGAGCGATTCATCCACACCCAGACTCGACAAAGCGCGAGTTATTGCCACCGGTTTAACGTTGCTGAAGGCACCTTCTATATCCAGAAATGTCACCATAGAGTATTCCTTAAATTTTAGGGATGTCTCTATAGGGCAAACAAGGAAGTGTAGGGCGGTTTCTACCAATTTCTCTTTACAGTACGCATGTTGAGATTTCGACCACCTAGCCGGATCAATAGAGCCTCTAATGTGAGCTTCTATTTGTCTTTCTAGTATTCTTAAAAGAAAAGAGCGTAAGGGTGTAGACCTAAGGTCTTTGGGCTGGCAATGAGAGCTTTTTCCCGCCTTCGATATAAATATTACGTTTACCTCAGTTCATTTCCTAGGAATGTAACAAAGTTCCAACTAGGGTAGAGCCAAGTCAATGGCTTGCTGAACATCCGCAGGAATAATGATATCAGGTTCAGCTGACTTATATGGCTTAAAACTGTGAATTACCCACTTTAACTCCCTACTGCTTATAATACGACTTTCAACGCCTGAACCCAAAAAGGCATTTCTGGCGCCAGTTCGAAGCACTCAGGAAAGTGGGTTATCACTAGTAATTCCAAAAATTAAGCATTCGTTAAGGTCCAAGAATCATCGTTGTAGTCCAAGGGCATCCATTAAAACATCAGAGATTTAAACTACTTCTCTCAATGCCAGCCTTCCCCATCTGAGTTGCTGTAATTAAACAGCACACACATCCATCTTCTTCTTGGGGATTGATCCATCTTCTTCTTGATTTTATAATTGTACGATGGTGAAGGTATGACGATATGACCGGATGATGGTATGATTTTATGATGGTACGATGGTAAAGTGGTACGGTGGTATAATGGCATGATGGTATGATGGTATATTGGCAAGATGGTTTATAGGATGGTATGATGGTGTCAGGTTAAGATGGTATAGTGGTATGATGAAAAATAGTATGATGGTGCGTTGGTACAGTTGATCAAAAATGGAAACAAATAGAATATGCGTACATCAAGACTGCTACCAGTTGGCTCGGCTGCTAAGACAACACCAGAAAGTCATGTATTAAGAGCCAAAAATCCGAAGGATTTGGGACCACAGCTCAACAAATATTGAAGTTAGCAAGAATGGATCGCAGAAAATATACATAAGACATTTTCGAAATTGCAGAGGAAGCAGCTGCTATCAGAAACATGCTCACACTACATAAATCAATGAGTAAAGAAGGTCACCTCTATATACACGAATATTCCACCCATAAAGGATCTAGCTGGACAAATCCTAACCAAACATCAGCAACAACTTAATAGATGGGAAAAACACATACCGGGTGTTTCTTTTAAACTGAGACGATCAAATATCTCGAAAAATAGCCACTCTACGGAAAAAATGTCCATAATCAAAATTTAATCATACCGCGGGGGAAATACATTAGGGCAAAAAAATAGTCCCCCACCCCCCGCTTTGTAGGTGGGGCGCGGGGTAACTTTGAAACTAAGATATGAACCCCTATTTTTTATTGCAGATTCGGATTCTACGACTAAAAATACGTTGGATTTGACTGAAACATTTTTATCGATTCATGATAGATGGCGCTGGAAATACATTAGTGTTAAAATTAGTACCCCCACCTACAAGGAGGGGTGAGGGTACTAATTTTAACACTAATGTATTTCCCCCGCGGAATAATTCAATTTTGATCTCTATCATTTTTTTCGTAGAGTGCTTATTTTCCGAGATATTTAATCCGAGATAAAAATTGAATATCGTCAATTAAAGCGCCATCTAACATGAATCGAAAAAAATGTTTCAGTCAAATCCTACGTATTTTGAGCCGTAGAATCCGAATCTGCAATAAAAAATAGGGGTTCATATCTTAGTTTCAAAGTTACCCCGCGCCCCACCTACAAAGCGGGGGGTGGGGAACTATTTTTTTGCACTAATGTATTTCCCCCGCGGTATGATTAAATTTTGATTATGGACATTTTTTCCGTAGAGTGGCTATTTTTCGAGATATTTGATCGTCTCAGTTTAAAAGAAACACCCGGTAGTTGCCGGATGTCAACTTTAACGAAAGCATCAACACTCATCCATCAACGGAAGGAGAAGTTAGATTTGCCATCCAGAAGCTGAAGAATAACAAGGACGCTGGCACAGACTTGCTGAAATATTTAAATGCATTTAAAAGGCATATATAAGCAGCAGAAACTCTTGCACCACTATTAGTTGGCAATGGAAAGAATGTTTGACAATAACAATCCCAAGGAAAGGCGACCTAAAAGAATACAGAAACTGGTCGGCATATCGATCCTTAACATCATAATAAAAATATTAGTGACGCTCATTATTGAACGTATGTCTCCATCAATTACTCAATGCCGAATAAATGAACAAGCCGGCTTTAGGGCAGATAAGAGCAACCGAATGAATGGAACTCACCACTACATCTACTCTTCTTGGATTTTGAGCGCGCATTCGATTCCATCAACAATTTCGCAATATGGAAAGCACTTTGCGAAACAGGTAAACAGAAGAAAATAACAGAATTAATCCAAGAAATGTATCGGGATGCTGGAAACAAGATTCAACACAAAGAAAAGCAGACTGATAAATACTTTAACTCATGAGGAATAAGACAAGGATGTATACTATCTCTACTACTATTCCTGACAGTACTGGACAACGTAATGCGTAAACTGGACATCACAACACCAAATGGTATCCAATGGGGACCACTAAGGCTGTCAAACCTAGCACATGAAGTTGGTCTCAAAATCAATATCAGTGAAACAAAAGCCCTGAGAGAGACTGAACACGAACATTAGGGCATCAATTACCAACGACAAGGCACCAATATATGAGGTTGAAAAATTCGTATACCTGGGTTGTACTGTGGCAAAAAAAGGCGGTACTAAAGAACACATAAGCCAACGCATCAACAAAGCAAAAAATAATTTCAACATACTACACAAGGTCTGGAATGCGTCCGTCCGGTACTGCAGTACTGTATCGGCGTGAAACGTGAAAGCAAACACAGAAGATCACAAGAAAAGTCCAGGAAAGCAGATAAAATGCTTCTAGCCAAACACAATCAACAACATAGAGCTTCTGCGGTAAACAAAATAAACAGACATTAGGACTGAAATAAGAAAGCGCAGGTGGAGATAGATTGTTACATTCAGGAAAACTCCAAAAGACATAACATGGATGTCATTCGAATGGAATCCGCAAGGGAAAGGAAAAGTGGGAACACCAGCTATAACCTGGATGAAAACTATGATAGCCGAAGCAAAAAATTTGGTAAATCATGTTGAGAGCTGAAATCAATAGACTCCAATAGATTCAGATGGTCCAACCTAGTAGACGCGACGGCATAATGGTATGACGGTTGACGGTATCATGGCCTGACAGTATGATGGTATGATTATATGACGGTATGAAGGTATGATGGATGATGGTGAGATACAGTATACCATCTATACCATAATAGTTGTGATGGTTCAACGTTACTATGCATGTTATGATTATATTATGGTTCAATGGCATAGCGTCAAGATGGTATGATGGTATAATGCAATAATGGTACGATGGTGAATAGGGTTTGAGTTCAAATTAGGTTGGATTTAAGTGAGAAATTCGGTTAAAGATTAATTTGGGGTCGAGTTTTGGGTTAAGTGGAAATTTCGAATGAGTTGAGTTCATACACGCATTAGGCTTTCGAATTGAGTTGATTTTGGGATTGGGTTAGCCAACAAGTGTGGAGATGAGCAGAGGGTTGAGAATTGATTCGAGCTAAGTTGAATTGAAGTTGGGTTAGGGTTTATTTAGTTGGCATTGGGGTTAAGTGAGTTATTCGGTTGAGGAATTATTTAATGGTTGATTTGGAGTTAAGTTAATGGTTGATTTGAAAGTTGATTTGGGGTTGATTTGGTGATTGACTTAAGGGTTGGGTTGAGTTGAAGGTTGAGCTAACGAATGACTTAAGAGGTTCAGTTAGTGATTAAGTAATTTGGGAATTAAATTGATTTTCAAGACCGAAGTTCTCATCTGGTTTCAGTCCTGGTCTGTCTGAATGTCTGGACGCCTGGATGTCTGGATGTATGTCCCCATGGTATCTCGAGAACGGTTTGTCGGATTTGGATTGTTTTTTCGCCAATCTGTTTCTATGGTCAAGGCGGAGATTTGAAAAGCTTTTGGCGACTGTACGGCAAGAGGGTGGGTATCTGCTATAAGAATTGACCCAAAACAGTTGAAGTTTAGTTGGAGTTGAGTTGGGGTTAGTTGAAGTTGAGTTGAGTTGAGTTGGGGTTGGATTAGGATGTAGTGAGCAGTTAACCAACTTTCTGTATATGCTGGTTTGAGGATTGAGTTTGGCGTAGAGTTGCGGTTGAGTTGATGGTTGAGTTGAGTTCCATTTGCGGGTTGAATTAGGGTTGAGTTGGGGTTGGATTAAACCCTGTGGGCAGTCAAACTGAGGATTTGTGATTCTTTTATAAAAATTTTATTGGAATTCTATATCTTATCCGATTTTGACGAAATTCAGTATTTTCAATGCAAATGGGATTCTCAAATTATTTCTAGATGAAGTTCTGGAATATGGCCAAGTATGATGAAACTTGGATATTTCTCAACCGATTATTATGAAATTTGACATTTGCGTTGGAAATGGGATTTAAAATGATTTTTAGATACAATTGTGGAATATGGCCAAATATGATGGAACTTCCGTATTTCTTAACCGTTTTGGAGGAAATTTGACAAATGGGTTGGCAACTGCTTTCTTTAATGATTTTTGGATTAAATTGTGGAATATGGGCAATTAGGATATACCTTAGCTATTGTTAACCGATTATGATGAATTTTGACGTTTTCAATAATAGAAGGAAATGTGACACATAAATTATTTTTGGATGAGGTTGTGGGGAATATGTCAATATGGCTTTTAAATTGTTGTCCGATGAAGTTTGTGTAAACCAAGCAGCAATTGAAGTTTCTTTGAGGCAGCGTAAATGTCTATTTCAATTGCTTAACGATCGAGATTATCTGAGAAATACTATTCAAGTTCGCTTACAAACTTTTCTCGAGAATCCTTCACTTTAAACGCTGGGGTATGTTTCCTGAGTATTAACTGTCAGAGCTGTAAGTTTGGCCTTGCTAAAACAATGGATTTTGTGGAACAATGGAATTAAAACTACTAACGCTAGTGTAGAGTCTCGGAATTAGCATAATTTTATAGTCACCTTTCCATTGCAAACCTTGAATTTCATTCGATTAACGAATAGCCAAGTTCTATCCTAATTGGCCATATTCTAGAATTTCATCCAAAAACTAACTTTAAAATTCCATTCCCAACGCCTATGCCAAATTTAATAACAATCGGCTAGGAAATAGGTAAGTTCCACACCATTTGGCCATATTAAGTATATCCAGAAACCATTTTAGAATCCCATTTCTATCGCGGAACTCAAATTTCACTAAAATCCGTTATGAAATAGGTTAGATTTTATCCTAATTGGCCATTATAAAACCTGTATATGTGCATGATATTCAAACAAATCCACACGCCTTGACCAATTTGAACCAAACAAATATTGTTTTTGGAAGTTGAGCTGAAGACTGACTTACGAGATTCAGTTTGGGATTGATTTGGGAATAGACTTAATTTTGAAGACCGAAGTTCTGATCACCTAATGAAGTTTCAGCCCTTTATATTTTTAAGTTGCATTTCTAAGATTTGTAGATGTTTTTGGCGGGACTATCCAAAGCGTTACACATATTATAGTAAAACGAAAGATAATTCCGCTATTCGTAAGGTTAATAAATTAATAATTTATTATATTTGGAAACCCTGAAATAATTATTCTTAATTTTTTTTTTACTGGTTACTTAAAGTCATTTCCATTAATGTTAATTAAAATCGAGTTGTTCTTTCTATTTTCTGACTTATTTTTGATCAATTGTCAGTTTTATTGAATTTATTGATACATTTTAGCATACAACAATTTAAACTTCTGTTTCTATTATTTGTGTGGGCATACAGTGCACAGAAATGAGGGGTTTCCTTGAGTTTTTGATTTAGTGAATATAATTCGCTAAGTCAGTGCGTTCTCGCCTCATACTTAATATATGAAGTTAGAATTGTATTTTGTAGTTTGGTCGTAGCTACTGAAGAGTACACCGATTTTTGTGCGAACTTTTCAGTATACGAAACCAAACTACCACATAGAAAACTCAAGGAATGTTTTCATTTTTTGGGGTCGATACATATTTTGTATGACTCTTAGGTAAAAGTACGGGGGGATTTTGATATTTCTACTTTTTTGGTAGATACATATATTATAAATCATTGGCCTCTTCATTTTTTATGATTAACAAGTCGAGAAATGTTGTGAATGCTATAATTTTTAATATATTTTATCTATAAAAAGCCGAAAGAATCGTATTGAATTTAATAAAGACAAATTTCTCTTTCCAAAATTTAAGTCGAATTTAGATAATTAGATTCTGGCAAAAACGACTGTTTATTTTACAACCCATACATTGTTTGGAATGTGATTTATCGTAATCTGATCAATAGTTTCTATACAAATTATATTTCCATCACCTTATACCTTTACATCCGGACGGCTTATATTTTAATCATGTTTGTATATATTCATCTGGCTTTGCAATAAAATGCATTTAAATTAATTTTCAGTTTTTATGCATTTCACATTTGCAATAAAATTAATTTTAAAATGTTATCACTTGAGTTAATCTTAAGTGTATACCGTAAACTAATCGAATAATTCCAACAAAAATAAATTTAAAATTTAAAAATATGTTATACAACAAATGTACAGTTATTTTTGGGAAATTAAAGGCGCTGGTTCGCCAAAAAGGAAGAACGAATACGAAACAATTATGTTTCACATAAAATCGAACAAATTTCACAAGCGCAAAAGCGGCAAAATATTCATTTACAAAAAAATTGTTTTTGTTTCATTATCATAATCATAATCATTGAAATCATCTACTCATAATCATTATGATCATTCATCCATTCATTTGATTTTGTTCTCTATCCTCCATGTCTTAAAAAATACTATGGAAGATTTTTTTTTTTGCTTTTTTTTCATTTTTGATTATTCATCCGCACAATTTCAACATTTTTCTTTCCTCTTTGTAAGAAATAAGACAATAGCAACAGCTACCACAACATAGCACTAACAGTAACACAGCAACAACAACAACCAAAAAAACAGATAGATGAGTCCAATCGTATTTATCATCTGCTTAAAGATGAGCATAAGAAAAATAGATTTTAAGCGCTTGTGTGTGTATGTGTGTGTGTTCATCGTTTAAGTTAAATTTAAGAAAATATAAAAACGATATGAGAACGGTAAACACAAGTATGTATATATTGTACATAAGAAAAGAAATGATGCTATCCTCAAAGGCTACAAAAATAAAATAATTGGGTTAGGGTTGAATTATGTACATATTTACGTATAAATTGAATTTCTTTAATATTCATCTACTTTTTATACTGTTAACCGATTGCATTTCAAAAATATTTGTAATTACAGATTGTTTTTTAAATATTTATATAAATTGAAAAAAATACCCTGTGTCCCTACTAAGCCCTCTCACAAAAAATAGGTCGTCAATCGTCATACAAATTTTGATATTAAATTTTCATCGTTCAGCCCTATTTTTATATATAATCATAAATTAAATTAATTTAAAAACACAAAATAGATTTCCTAGCTAACCCTTTCAGGAAAGGGTCAACCGTCAAAATATCTTGCTTACAGCTAAAAACAAAACAATGTTTGTTTAAAATATGTTAAGTAAATATTATTTTTTCGTGTAATTCCAGAAGGGAAATAAATTGAAATGATGTCGAAAGGGTTAAATAGTGAGATAAAAAAAATAAAAAATATGACGAAAATATGGAAAATGTTGATGAACGAACGAAGAGGCAATCAGACAATGTTTTAGCTTCATTGATTTTGAACAATGTATAAGATGAAAATTTCCTTATTTTTTCTCACAGCGTAAAATATGTCAGTTGAATCATTTTTTTTTATGTACTGATTGATCTCATTTTACCCCTTTTTTCTATAATACTAAGAAACATTTCAGCATCTTATAGTATGAGTAAGTATGCGTTTTTCCGTATAAAGAGTGTACCTTACAATTAAAAAAATTATGTTACGAGAAAAAAAAATCGGAACTTGACAGATGTGATGGACTCATTAACCACTAATAGAACGATAAAATAAAAATGTTGTCCTTCTTGTGGTCCAAGCAACGATTATTGCCAAATTGCTAACCGTTTTCAACTCTATAATGGTTTAATGAATTATAGCAAAAATTCAAGTCTACCTAATTTAGGTAAATCTCCAACATGTAATAGCAGCAATTATTCCAATAGTTGGTACTGGCGATCAATTTGGTGAATAAGTTGCAAGATATGTATTCTCATAAATAGATGTGATACTATAGCGCTGTGTATGTGCTAGTTTTAATTTGGCAACAATTCGATTGTCAACTGCACATCCCAAGGCGTCTTACCCACAGTAATGGTTAAACAAAGCAGTAGCGACGGTGATGAAATAGATTGCAGATTACTTTTCTTTTGTACTAAAGGACTATGAAAAGCACAGCAGGAAAATTTATCATCAACTAATCATTTTCTGAGCCTCTAAATGATATTAGTCCAACATTTCAGGTAGCAGTAAATCGGCTAAGAGTAATGGAAATTGTAAGCAGATAAAACCCAATAATATACCGCCACATTAACCAGTAGCTATTATGAACGAGTATGATAAATTGGGCCATTTGGAGAAAATATATACCAGCAGCAGTTTCAGCAGTCAGCTAAGTCAAAAAACGGGACATCACTAAACAATGTCTTGTGTGTTAAACCCCATATAATAACAATTTGTGTTGGGACATTGCAAACACGTATCGTCAGGTGTTAGTTGATCCGCAGGACCCAAAACTGTAAAACATTGTTTGGCAAATCATCACGGAACTGATTACGAATTGTTATATTCTAGGCTCAAATGACCAAATTTTTTGAGTTTATCGTTGCCGCGAATCGTATTCAGTTCAGTTTACTATTCAATATTTGTGTGAATAATTTTTATTGGTTCGAAGTAGAAGTTTCAGAGTAAATTCAAATTTTATATTTTCTTCCTGCTTGTAATACTTTAACTGGTGATATCAATTTTTATATTCTAGGCTCAAATGATCAAATTTAACAAATTTATCGTTGCCGCGAATCGTGTTTAGTGCGTTTTTCAATTTCAATATTCTTTATTTATAAATATTTAATTTTACAACGTATTAATTATGAAAATCTTAATACTACAGTAACCAAAGGTTTCATGTTAGTTGGTAATTACATTTTTTTACATAGATTGCATTTACCGGCGTTTGGCCGAACAGTTTAAGAGGAGTTTAGAAGCTCCTATAAATGTATTTTTTTTTTTTTTTTTATATATATGTTAATAGTATGTACAACTTAAAAAACTACACTTATACTTACAACTAAAACTAAAAACTTAATACTAATGGGCAAATAAACTCTTGTTCATAGTGAGCTGAAGAGTGTCAGCTTATAGTCCATAAGCCGAGTTAGTACTGGTGCGCGATGCTATTTAACATCTCATCCTGAAGAGAGAGTAATCTGTTCAGCTTGTTGGACAGGAGCCGGGCAGAGAATTCGTCAACATATTCGATGCGCGCCATTTCGTGGAGACACTTTATAGAGCAATGCTTAAAATCAGGAGGAGTAGGCCACCTGTCAAAAACGAACCTGAGAGCCTTATTTTGTACCCTCTGGAGTATAGTCATCTGGCCCTTAGTCAACAGATCGTACCATGCTGGACAGGCATAGGTAATAAGTGGGCGAATGTAGAGCTTGTAGATCAAGAGCTTGTTACCAGAGTCTAGACCACTACCGCGATTTAGCACTGGGTACAGTACTCCGAACGCCATTGCTGAGTGTCGCCTAATATTCTCTATGTGATCTCTAAAATTTAGAGTCTTAGATAGTGTAATACCTAGATATTTAGCCGTGTCGACCACCTCGACAGTCTGCTCGTTGATGTAGACCTTTTCAGCCTTCTTAAATTTATTCCTGTACCCGTGGTGAGGATAGAAATATATCAGTTGGGCCTTGGCGGCATTTATTTTTATATTCCATTTGTCGAAGTACCCTGTAAGCAGATTTAAATACTTCTGGATCCTGTAGGAGCATTGGAATTCACTATAGTTTGTTACGAAAATGGAGGTATCATCAGCATAGGCCTGGACGTTAGTGGAAGGTGAAGTCTGCTTCGGTATGTCGTACATGTAAAAGATATATAGAAGGGGACCCAGTACAGAACCTTGCGGCACTCCCGAAGCAATTTTTCTGATACTTGAATTATGTCTGTTATTGGTACTAACAAAAAATTTCCTGTCTGCCAAGTATGATCTGACCAAGGAAACTAGGGCCGGCCTAATGCCGCAGTTTATCATCTTGTACAAGACTCCCTCATGCCACACAGAATCGAAGGCTTTCTGTATATCGAGGAATGCTACCGCTACTATTTTCCGCCTTGATTTAGCAAGTTTTAGCTGGTTCAATAGCCTCATGAGGGCATCCGTGGTTGATTTGTGCTGAACGAAGCCAAATTGCTCCGCGGGGATTAGATGGTTAGGGGCCTCAAAAATCCTACGGTAAATATCCTCTCAACAAGTTTACTAAGCCCGCTCAGTAAGCTAATCGGTCTGATATTTTCTGGGGTCCCTGGCTTGCCGGCTTTCGATATCGGAATAACCTTCGACAGCTTCCATCCCGCTGGGAAGTAAGCATGGGTGAAAATAGCGTTTATTATTAAAACCAGTTGTAGAATTCCGGATAATGGGAGGTTCTTTATGGTCTTGTTCGAGACACCATCAACACCTGGGGACTTTTTATTCCTGAGCCCACTGACAATACCCATGACTTCTTCGGAGTTTGTTTCGAGCCCGACTAACCCGTATGGGATCTGCTGAGTCAGAAAAAAACGGTTTGTTGTGTCAGAGACGGTCTGGTCGCCAACATGGGGTGAACCGCTAAACGTAGACTCGTATTAGTCTGCGACCACTTCTGATATTTTAGCAGGATCGATCACAGGCCCATCCTGACTTTCCAGAACAAGCTTAGGACAGCTGGACGGCCTGACTGATCTAATGAATTCATGCAAGTTAGCCTTGTCGGGCTCGATATTCGTCAGCTTTCTACGGACCTGGTCCTGTCGGTACTGTGGTATTTTTTCATGTATATGAGCCGGGTTGTTCGATTTATAAGGGTGGTGCTGTACAATTGGGACATATGACGCCGATTATTGCGACACATGTTCCTGAACCTGATTAATTGTAGAATGGCTTCAGGTAGGTATTTACATAGATGTACTCTCAACAAGTGGCACGAACATTTCGGTAGCCTTACTCACAAGGTGCGTGAAGTTTGCAACTCTCTGTTCAATCTCCTCGACAGATTTGATCGGCTGTTTGTTTAAAGGGTCCATCTTGTAATGCAAATAATGCCTATAGCAGTGCCAGTCGGCGTTCTTGTTATCCCGCACTCTGTTACCCTCTTCCTGCTGACATACGTTGAAGCGGCTAGAGACCTCAAAACCAATCGGAAGATGGTCCGAACAATACTCGTAAAGTACATCCACCCCGTGCTGGACATGGACATCCTTTGCGACCACCATATCTAAAACTGCATTGTCCCGAGTATTAAATGGGGGAAAGCAGATCTGTACACCGTTCACCTCACAAAAATCAAACAATTTTCTACCGTTTGTGTTTTCTGTAGGGCACCCCCAGTAGGAGTGGCGTGCGTTGAAATCCCCGCAGATAACAACTTTGTCTTGGGAATTCATCAAGCCCAACAGGTCCGATGGTTCCAGCTTACGTACGTAGATGGAAACCAGGAGAAAAGAATTCCGTCCCTCCCCTATACAGACCGTTGTCGCGATGAAATTTTCACGTACATGAGCCCTGGGAGAGGCATGCTTGATATGTTTTCGCACAAGTATCGCTGTGCCTCCCAATTGTTTGATTTTAGTATTTGTTCTGTATATAATGTAGTCTTCAATGTGAAGGGAATGTCTGTCAGATAGTTTGGTCTCGTTCAAGCACACAATGCACGGCTTATGCCTTTGTAAAAAATCCGCAAGCTCCTGACGTCGAGCCAGGCCAACTAAACTATTGCAATTTAATGCGATTATTTTCATTTTAAGTATTGCGCTATGAAATTTAGATACATTGACTTTTGGGTCGGAATGTACTGTATTGTGTTTAGTTTAGCCATAAAATTAACATTATTTCTCAATGAGATGAAGTCCATTCCGAATAGTTGCTGCGACTTCGCAAAGAAGTCCCCGAGGGGATTGGCAGTATTGATCCGGTTTAGTGGTGCATTAATGCGATTTGGTAACTGAGCCATAGATTTACTCTTTAAAGTGTCCGCGAAAGAGACGCCCTTTCCAACAAAACTTGAGTTGAATTTATTAACCGTCGATCCGGCTTTACGACTATAAAAATCTGATCTTTTCAACTTACCAAGTCGTTCTTGTCTTACTGGACATTTGGAAAAGCTCTCCACATGTCCGCCTCCACAATTTGCGCACTTCACCGGTATCTCCTTGTTTTCATTCCTTTGACATTCTCCTGGATTGTGTTTGTTAGCGCACTTTACGCATTTATAGTTCATGTGACATCCCGCTGCTACATGACCAAAGGCCTGGCATTTCCGACATTGTGCAATTTGGACTTTGCGTTTCTTTTCCCAGTTCACCTTATAGCCGCAGCATCCATTGAACAGCATTATGTCGGAGTACTTGGTCTCTTGGTTAAAAGAAGCTGTGAAAGATGGGAGTTTCACCACCTCCTCAATTCCATTTGTGTTTCTTATTGTTTTCTGAATGGGATAGACATTCTGAACCTTGAGCCCTTTGGCTGTGAGATCTGCTTTGATTTCCTTAGTTTCCGTATCTTGATGGATGCCTTTGATAATTAACACCTTCGGGCGCTGGCTTTTATGGGTGTATGTATAGAACTCTATACAGTCTTTCCTGAGTTGTTCAGTGATATAGTTGTACTGCTCTATCTCTTTTGCATAGCTCACAACACTCGTCGGAAATATCTTCAGGAGGGTACCACCGTGTTTCCTTGTGATGTCCTTGATCTGCTTTATGTTTTTAGTATCAAACCGTTTCATAATGATTGGGGTAGATTTTATAGTCTTCGGCTTTGTTGCTACAGGGACTCTATAAACTGCTTCGGGTATATCAGCCGGTGCATCAGTTGGTAGGTGATGGAATTGTCCACCGAGTGTGGAATTTGGGTAATCATTTCTATCTGCATCCATTTCTTGTTCATTTTCAGATCCTGAATAATCGTAGTCCGAGCTATTTATTAGGATGTTTACAACCTTGCTGATGTCTTCGTCGATTACCATGTTTGAACCGTAGTTGTTTCGGGGCCGCTTGAGAATTGCAGTGACACTAGATGTACCTTGGGCATCACTGGTTCGCTTGTTGTTAGTGTTAGTTGTACTAACACTATTATTTTTATTTTCGATGGCATCTTCTATTGCGCCGTCAGTACTTTTTTTCACATTATCACTTCCAGTAGTGATATTTAATTTTGCACTCAGCTGGCTAAACAGTTTGTTCACTTGTCTGTTAATTTGCTTTTGCATCAGGTCAACAAGCCTGTCGCCAAGAGGTGACATACCCCCATATTTACTTCTGGGCATCTTGCTTTTCATTTGGAGTTTGTAGGCAGTTCTTGTCAGATCACTGAGCTTTTGCCAATATCCATTTAACGTAAGTGATTATTATCACTAAAAGTGATCCACAAATTGTTGGTAACACTTATTCGTTGTATTTCCACTGGTAAATTATATAGTTTATTCTTCCTTTACAGGCTATTAGCTTGAGATATTGGTGAAAGTTTGATGCTGATGATAAAGGCTTCCTTTATATGCTCTGTGAGCGACGGGTATTTGGTTTTCTTGTATATCGAAATTATTTTTTTTTTTTTCAGGAAAATTAAAACAGTCGACCGACGACGTGAAAGTCTAAGGCGAGTATGTGTGTTTAGTGCAGTTCATTGTTCATTATTTATTTAAATAATTTTTATTGGGCCGCAGTAGAAGTTTCAGAGTAAATGCACATTTTATATTTTCTTCCTGCTTGTAATACTTTAACTGGTGATATCAATTTTTATATTCTAAGCTCAAATGACCAAATTGTACAAATTCATCGTTGCCGCGAATCGTGTTTAGTGCAGTTCATTATTCATTCTTTATTTATATAATTTTTATTGGGTCACAGTAGAAGTTTTAGAGTAAATTTCATTTCTTGTATTCTCTTCCTGCATGTAATATATAAAACCAATTTTTATATTCTAGGCTCAAATAAAGAATCGTGTTCAGTGCAGTTTACTTTTCATTATTTGTGTGAATAATTTTTATTGGTTCGAAGTAGAAGTTTCAGAGTAAATTCAAATTATATGTTTTCTTCCTGCTTGTAATACTTTAACTGGTGATATCAATTTTTATATTCTAGGCTCAAATGACCAAATTTTTCGAATTAATCCTTGCCGCGAATCGTGTTTAGTTCAGCTCATTGTTCATTATTTATTTAAATATTGGTTCGCAGTAGAAGTTTTAGGGTAAATCTCATTTTTTATATTCTATTCCTGCATGTAATATATAAAACCAATTTTATATTCTAGGCTCAAATGACCAAAGTAGAAGTTTCATAGTAAAATCAAATTTTATATTTTCTTCCTGCTTGTAATACTTTAACTGGTGATATCTATTTTTATATTCTAGGCTCAAATGACCAAATTTTCCGAATTTATCGTTGGCGCGAATCGTATTCAGTGCAGTATACTGATCAATATTTGTTCGAATAATTTTTATTGGTTCAAAGTAGAAGTTTCAGAGTAAATTCAAATTTTATGTTTACTTCCTGCTTGTAATACTTTAACTGGTGATATCAATTTTTATATGCTATGCTCAAATGACCAAATTTTACAAATCTATCGTTGCCGGGAATAGTGTTCAGTGCAGTTTACTGTTCATTATTTGTGCGAATAATTTTTATTGGTTCGAAGTGAATGTTTCAAAGTAAATTTAATTTTTTATATTCTCTTCCTGCATGTAATATATAAAACCCCTTTTTATATTCTAGGCTCAAATGACCAAATTTTACAAATTTATCGTTGCTACGAATCGTGTTCAGTGCAGTTTACTGTTCATTATTTGTGTGAAAATTTTTTTTTGGTTCTTACTAGAAGTTTCAGAGTAAATTCAAATTTTATATTTTCTTCCTGCTTGTAATACTTTAACTGGTGATATCAATTTTTTTATTCTAGGCTCAAATGACCAAATTTTTCGAATTTATCGTTGCGCAAATCGTATTCAGTGCAGTTTACTGTTTATTATTTGTGTACATAATTTTTATTGGTTCGAAGTAGAAGTTTTAGAGTAAATTTAAGTTTTTATATTCTCTTCCTGCATGTAATATATAAAACCCCTTTTTATATTCTAGGCTCAAATGACCAAATTTTGCGAATTTAGCGTTGACGCGAATCGTATTCAGTGCAGTATACTGATCAATATTTGTGCGAATAATTTTTATTGGTTCGAAGTAGAAGTTTCAGAGTAAATTCTAATTTTATGTTTTCTTCCTGCTTGTAATACTTTAACTGGTGATATCAATTTTTATATTCTAGGCTCAAATGACCAAATTTTACAAATTTATCGTTGCCACGAATCGTGTTCAGTGCAGTTTACTGTTCATTATTTGTGTGAATAATTTTTATTGGTTCTTAGTAGAAGTTTCAGAGTAAATTTAAGTTTTTATATTCTCTTCCTGCATGTAATATATAAAACCCCTTTTTATATTCTAGGCTCAAATGACCAAATTTTCCGAATTTAGCGTTGACGCGAATCGTATTCAGTGCAGTATACTGATCAATATTTGTGCGAATAATTTTTATTGGTTCGAAGTAGAAGTTTTAGAGTAAATTCAAATTTTATATTTTCTTCCTGCTTGCAATACATTAACTGGTGATATCAGTTTTTATATTCTAAGCTGAAATGCCCAAATTATACAAATTTATCATTGCCGCGAATCGTGTTTGTTGCAGTTCATTGTTCATTATTTGTTTATATAATTTTTATTGGGTCGCAGTAGAAGTTTTAGAGTAAATTTCATTTTTTATATTCTCTTCCTGCATGTAATATATAAAACAAATTTTTATATTCTAGGCTCAAATGACCAAATTTTACAAATTTATCGTTGCCACGAATCGTGTTTAGTGCAGTTCATTATTCATTATTTATTTAAATAATTTTTATTGGGTCGTAGTTGAAGTTTTAGAGTAATTGTCATTTTATATATTCTCTTCCTGCATGTAACATATAAAACCAATTTTATATTTTAGGGTCAAATGACCAAACTTTACGAATTTATCGTTGCCGCGAATCGTGTTCAGTGCAGTTTATTGATTATTATTTGTGTGAATAATTTTTATTGAGTCTAAGTAGAAGTTTGAGATTTATGCAGTCTTACTTTGGCCATTTTGCAACAACAATGTCGTGTATTTTCATTCCGGAATGAAGAGTTTCATTCCGCTGAGAAGAAGGTATAGAAAAATTCTCTTTTTCACCTAGTTGCAATGTTTACCACTAGAGTAAATAAATTAAATATATTTAGTTTTATGAGTTGGTATTAAATTACAATTATGTATCAATTTTTCGATAAATCAGAATTTTAAATTTTGTTAATTATCATTTGGAATTAATTATACTTTATTCAATAATTTGTTATCACTATTTAATGTTTGTTAAAATTCTAAATATTTAGCACATTCGAAAAGAGGCCATAGTAAATTTATAGTAAAATGTATTTTTGTTATGTTGGTAAACAATTTACTGAAATTATCTTGCCCGTACAAAAAGTTAAAATATATAAAATTGAATATCGAAAAAATTCGGACACGCATTTTGATGGATAATTAATCGCTTGCCATTTAAAACATATTTTTTTGTATTTAATTCGATATCAAGTTAAATTTTCGTCACATAAATCCGGTCATTAAGATTAAAAATGCCAAAATAATAAAAACAACAACATAAAAATTTACTATAAATTTACTACCCATGTTCGGAAAAAGATTGATAATTTTTATCTTTGAATTTTACTACAAATTTACTTTGGTCTTTTTCTGAACATGCTAATTAAATAATATTTAGCATGTTCAGAAAAAGACCAAAGTAAATTTGTAGTAAAATTCCAAGATAAAATTTGTCAATCTTTTTCCGAACATGGGTAGTAAATTTATAGTAAATTTGTATGTCGTTGTTTTTATTATTTTGGCATTTTTAATCTTAATGACCGGCTTTATGTGAAGAAAAATTATCTTGATATCGAATTAAATACAAAAAAATATGTTTTAAATGGCAAGCGATTTATTATCCATGAAAATGCGTCTCCGAATTTTTTCGATATTGGATTTTTGATATATTTAAACTTTTTGTTTGGGCAAGGTAATTTTAGTAAATTTTTTACCAACAGAACAAAAATAAATTTTACTATAAATTTACTATGGTCTCTTTTCGAATGTGCTAATTTTACAGCTTAGTACCAACTGTTGAAAGTAAAAAAAAAATTATTCTGAAGAAGAATTGCTCTTGCTTTGGGCAAAATTTCATTCCTATCCGGATAGGAATAACTTTTACCAAAGTAAGACGGCATTTATTACATTTATTATATTCTCTTCCTGCATATAACACATTAAATGTGATAACCAATTTGTAAATAAAACTACAGTATCAGAGTAATTTAAAATGTTGTATTCTCTTCCTGCATGTAATTCATTGACTCTGATTACCATTTTTTATATTCTAGGCTTAAATGACCATATTTGACGAAATTATCTTTGCCGCAGAACATAGACGTTTGAGAGTAAATTTATTTAATTTTCTCTTTCTGCATGTAATATATAAGCTGTGATAACCAATTTTTATATTCTAAGGTCAAATTTATCGTTGCCGCGAATCGAGTTCAGTGCAGTTATTTTTCATTATTTACATGAATAATTTTTATTGGGTCGCCTAAATTTGAACTGCATTTTTCTTTTAGAGTAAATTACATTTTTTATATTCTCTTCCTGCGTCTACCTACTACATTAATTGTGATAACCTATTGTTACAGGTGATGAATATTTCATTTTTTTGACGTAAGTTTTTGCTATCAAATTCAGTAGGGTGGGTATCTCTGATGTATATATTGTTTTTCAGATAAATTTCTGGTGTGAAAATTAACATTCATCATATCTTTCATCAAAAAAGAAAACGAAAATGTTTACATCGAAATTCGATATAAATTGCATTTAACTTATAAATGATGCAACATGCATCTAATTTTAAAAGAATGTGCAGCAAAATTTTTCTTGATGGACGTTACACCAAAATTTGAAACAAAATGCACTTAAATTATTTTTGATGCACTATGCTACCAATTTTAAAAGAGTGAACATCAAAAACGTTTTAATGCAAGTTACATTAAAAATTGTAAAAATTTATATAATAATCATAATAAACTTGGTTATATCGCCAAAAAACGAGATAATTTAATGCCAAATACAGAGTTTTACGAGTTGATGAGAATGGCAAAATGGCAAACGATAAGCAAAAATAACTCTTGCTACATGTCATTTCAAATATATTAACTGCAAACCGTTCTCCAATTCAAATATTTTTGAAAATGATGGATGCTGCAACTCGTACATTACCTGTGCTTCAACAGGCAAATCTGCTGTTGCTATTAATGGAACTACGGTACATACTGCCTTAAAAATATTGTTGTCGAGATGACTCCGAATAAGCACTGAAGTAGCACATAAATGTAGAGTACTTTTTAAATATATCAAAGTAATAATCATTGATGAAATAAGTATGATTATGATGAGTATGAATTACTTACTCAGACCGATCGACGATTAAAGCAGATCACAGGAAATTTTAATACTAACTTTGGAAGTATAGATGTTATAAGCAGCAGAAGCAGAAAACTGTTGGTCCTATTTTGTGGCGCAGATTTAAATTTTATGAACTGGATCAAGTTATGAGGCAAGCAAATTAACAGTTTGAGGCAAGCAAATTAACAACTCGAAGATAGTGAATTAATTTTATTGGAATCGCAGTTTGTAACAATTGAAGAGGCTATGAAATGTCCACATGGGATCAATGAAAGTAGAAATAGAATGATGTTTTATGCGAGCATGCTGAGATCGCAATAGAAAAAGCTTAATTAAAAAGTCGAAATAGTATACAATTTTATTCTTGAAAAGAGAGACATGAATACTACGAACATCGAAGTGATGTTAGAACATCTCAGCACAGATTATTTAATACAAATTCGGCTATCATAAGATATAATAACGAAATTTTAAGTGCTGTGCAAGATAAGACTATTTCAATTGCCAAAGATGTATTTATTGGTTGTACTTCGGTGGAACACCGGAAAATGTCACTCATGTATACTGGAGGTTTGCTTTATCAAACAGTATTTGTGCCGGACGTTTTTTATATGATTACAACAAACATCGATGTGCCAGATGGTTTAGCAAATAGCGTTATTGGAAAATTAGTTCATATTCAACGTAATCATGTAGGAGAAGTGAAAGTTGTGTGGCTTGACTTTCCAGACTCTCTAAAGATTGTCCAAAAAATAAAGATAAAAGTTACTAGACATGTAGCTGCTAATCAAATTAGTAAGACTGCTGTACCGATAGGAATAAGATCAGCAAGTATTCCACTTAATAACAACAAAACGATATATGTTAAGCAATCGCATCTGTAACTTTAGTTTGTGCTTATGTTGACAAATATTTTTTTTCCAAACGCTTTCTTGATCCACAGATACCCAGATGTACCAATTTCTAGGTTCCTATCTATATTCCAAGACTCAAAACTCCTTAAAAAAAAGTTCCAAAAATAATTTGTTAATTATTTATTTTAATTATGTTGGTGAAGATTTTAATTCTAAAATATTTTATTTAGAATTAAATCGGTAATAAATAATCTAAAATATTTATTTTCTGCTATATCGGTAAATTTTCATTGCCACTGATATAGAATCAGACCTTGTGGCGATGGGGAGAGATTCATAATTCTTATCTTTGATGGACGTTTAGTGAGCGTTAAATCAGGTTTTTTCTTTTCTTCTTTAGGTCAATATGTAAAACATATTCTCTAATTTTAAAGGAGTCTTATTAGTATTTATTTACTAATGTTTATTTTATGAATATACATTTTCGGTTTGTCACTCGGTTCATCTTGCTCCTTTGGTTTTTAGAATATTTGCAATTGCACCTTTCAGAATATTTGTAGTTGAGAGCCTTGATTGAACAAAACTACTGGGATTTGTTGGCAAATTTTCTGTTTGTTTGACGAATTATATTTCGTTAAATGCTTCGTTTGGTATAGCAATTTGGCTTGACCACGGTTGGGCGAGTAAATTACACTATGTAAGTTCAAATTCGAATATGACTTATCGAACATATTCTGTCATAAAAATACAAATTCTGGAAAACATATCGAATTCAGACACGATCCATCGAATTTTGACATCAATAACTCAAATTCTGATCTCACAAAATTAATTGCAGCCACCACTTATCGAAATCTAATGTTTTATCGAATACTATGGTATGATTATCGAAAACCGGCTGATATGGCATGATATTTCGAATTTTGACATCCATACTGAAAGCTTTTACATGAAGTATTGAATTCTGACATCATAAAGTCAAGCGCTGAGAAAATTTATCGAATTTTGGTATGAGATATGGAATTCTTTGATATTATCATCTCAAGACTTCAGAATTCGATATGTTATGTCAGAATATTACATGATATATCCAATTCTGATACGACATATCTAATTTTGAGATGATGCATCGAATTCTGAAGTCATGAGATGATGTATCAAATTCTTATAAGGCCTTTCGAATTCTGATAAAATATGTCGAATTTTGACCGACTATGTTTAATACGGAAAAAGTTAAAATATCGACGTGACATATAAAATTTGACTTGTGATATCGAACTACATATAAAATCAAAAATTAAAATTCTGATATAACCTGTCGAATTTTGAGGTGATTTACGGAATTCTGGAGGCTTCATGACAGATTTATCAAATTGTGACAATCTTTCAAACTCTGGAATGACATAACGAATTCAGATGTATTGGATTTGTATATAAATAACTCAAATTCTGACTTGAATATATCGTATCGAATTCTGTCATCATTTATCTAATTTTGACATAATACCTTAGACAGACACAAAATTGATCGGATTTTCATTTATCCCGATTGTCAAGAATTTCGTTTTGAAAAGGAAATAATCCTGCTTTTATGAAAATCGTGTAATGACAAACAGGCAAAAATCCTTCACTACCCTGCAAAATTTTAAAAATTTGGTGCCCCAGGACAATGAATAGTTGTTTCCGAAATAATTTTTCACGCTGAATCCGAATATGGGCTCAGAATTGCTCTATATATTGCTCTATAATTGCTCTAAAAGTGCAAAAACACATTATGACATATTTGAGGTTATCTAGCACCGCGATTTTTTTTTTCTCCAAAAATCCATATGTGGGTTCTTATAGTACAAGTTTTCTTCTTTCAAATGCCGTTGAGTTTGCTCAAATATCTTTTTTTTCGCCGAGATATCGCATTTTCGAATTTGCATGTTCGTGAATTTCTCGGTACGGTATAATAACACTAACTACCTTTTATACCTACGGCTACGGTATAAAATTTTCGAATACCGAAAAATTCACGAACATGCAATTTCGAAAATGCGATATCTCGGCGAAAAAAAAAGATATTTGAGCAAACTCAACGGCATTTGAAAGAAGAAAACTTGTACTATTATGCTGTGTTTATGACATAGGAACAAAGGAAGATAGGGAGTGGGACACGACCAACCAAATTATTTAAAATATCACTAGCCCCACCTACTAGCCTACTTTGATCAAAAGTAAGAAATTTTTCAACTAGAGCATGGATATTTTAAATAATTTGGTTGGTCGTGTCACACTTCCTATCTTCCTATGTTCCTATGTTCCTATGTCATAAACACAGCATAAGATCCCACATATGGATTTTTAAAGAAAAAAAAAATCGCGGTGCTAGATAACCTCAAATATGTCATAAAACAGTGTTTTTCGCACTTTTAGGTTAGAATATCTCATAACCCTGGCGTGATAGAGCAGTTCTGAGCCCATATTCGAATTCACCGTGAAAAATTACTTCGGAAACAACTATTCATTGTCCAGGGGCAAAATTTGCAGGGTAGTGTAATCTAGAATTCGCGATTATTCGTTTTGTGTCTGCCCAAATGCCCACGGTATAAGATATACAATTCTGACATTATTATCATATTCTGACGTGTCATATCGAATTTTAACGTCATTTATGTAGAATTCTGACACGAAAAATTCTGATTTCAGAAATATCGAATTTAGACAACATTAACTCTAATTTTGACAGGACAAATCGAATTCTGGCTTTATATATCTAATTCTGACATAACATACAATACATTAATGCGAATTCTGATATGACATATTGAATTCTAAATTATTTATTGAGTTTTCCCTTAGTATGTCAAATTCTGACCTCAGAACATTACATATCGAATTCTGATATGATTTACCAAGTTTGGGCATGATATATCGAACTATGCCATCATAAATTCAAATCCCGACTTGACATATTGAACTATGCCATGATTGACATATTTAACACATAAATTCCGACAGCAAAAATGTAAATCCTGACATGATGTATCAAATTCAGACTTGATACCTATGTATGATGAATTCTGGCTTGTATCATGATATGTATAAGTATATCGAATTTTGACATCTGATATTTAATTTATGATATGACGTATCGAATTCTGGCATAATATCTCGAATATGTGACATGTCGATTTGTGGCATGATATATCGAATTCTGGCATAGTATATCGAATTATGACATCATATACAAATTCTGATATTGCATAATATCTAATTCTGACATAAAGTATAGAATTCTTTATGATAATTCGAATTTTATGAGATATCGAATTTTGACATGACATATTGAATTTTGATATGATATTTCGATTTTTTCATAATTTATTTTATTCTGGTATAAATCTGGTATCGACATTATGTACCGAATTCTAACATCAAAAACTCAAATTCGGACATGACATCAATTTTAGACATAATTTATCGAGTTCTGACATCATAAATACAAATTCTGATATTGCAAATCTAACTGTTACATCATTTATCAGATTCTAACGCGATAATTCGAATTGTGGCACCAATAATTAAAATTCTGACATGACTGAGATTCTGGCATAATATCTCGAATATATTATATATGATAGATTCATGGCGAATCCTGGCGTGATATATCGAATTCTGACATAATATATAGAATTCTGATATCATAAATACAAATACAGATATCGTATATCTAATTGTGATCAAAGATTCTAATTCTGGCATGGCAAAATACTTCGAATTTTGATATGATATGTCGATTTTTGACATAATTTATTGAATGGTAGTAACTTAGATACATAATATCTCATTTTGGGTTGATATAACTGGCAGTTAACTTCTGTTGGTTTTGTGGCCGCAGCCGTGGATGGATATATCAATTTAATTTTTACATTAAACATTCCGCCAATCAATCCAAGGGAAAGAACTCTATTTGATTTGGACGTTACTCCTTTTAGGGTGTACGGTTATGCGAAGGTTTTTGTTGACCAATGTATTGATGTGAAACTTTTTTATAAACGGTAGCTTTATTCGAAAAAAAAATAAGAAAAAGAAATTGTCTGGCGAAACAATCATCGCAGTCATTTTACGACTGAAATGACACGTTTGCCAAATGACATAAGGTACAAAACTGATGAATAAAATAAATTAAGGTGAAGTTATGGCATATAGCCGATGGAAATGCGGTTCTCATATGTATTTAGATGAAGTTCTGGAATATGGCCAATTAGGATGAAACTTGAATATTTTTTAACTGAATGTGATAAACTTTGACGACAATTAAAAGAAGTTCTGAACTATAAGTCCTGATTAAATTGAAATTTGGCTATTTCTTTACCGATTTTCTTGAAAAATAATGCATGTACGGTGGAAATTGGACTAATAGATAAACAAACAAATTAAAATATTTTAATAGGTATCAAAATTATTTTATTAGCATGTGGTTGTATACCAAAGAACAAAATTGTTTATAGAGTTCAGGGCTGATTCTTTTCGATCGTTTTTTGCTGTAGTGTGGACATCTTTAATTTTCGGTTCAAAATATATGTACATACATTTTCAGAGCAGCTTAAGGTACAGATATGTGATAATGATTATTCGATCAGTGAAGAGCGAATAATAAATTTTAAAGAGCGAGTTTTAGAATGCTGCCTTTTGCACATTTAAATTTGATCTAAAATGTAAGCACTTTTTAAAAAATGAATTGTTATCAGTAATAAAAAAGGAAATTATTTTGCGTATCTTAGGTATATCATGGCTCTATTTTGATATCGTAAAAAAGTTTTTACTTTTAATTTGTTTGAAGATTTGCCGAAAAGGTCGCTAGATGGCGATGGTTAGTTTTAACAATTCAAACGGATAGGGTATTGCATTACGATATTATGTAAAAAATGAGTGTTAAATGTAGAAAACTAAACACTATCTGTAATATCTATAAAACGTAATTTAAACTTTTTAAAGTTAAAATTATAATTTTTATAACCTTTGCACAATATCTTAAATTTTCAGTTAATTACTTATTATTATTTATAATTTTTAAAATGTAAATTTATTTACAAATAATTTACATTTTAATGTAATTTACGTAGATTTTTTCATTTTGATGTAAAATGTAAAAAATATTTTTTTACACGAATATGCCCAACTGTGGGCTTGACGATGCTTAAACCTCAATTTTTGGTTTTAAGGTTTCAAATTCAGATATACGAGAGCAACGTACGTAATTTACAATCACCACATTTGCGACAGTAATACACTGATCGATCATTTTTAACTTTATTGCTCTGTTTGGGGTTATACAGTTCAACAAATACAACGTAAACCATATTTAAGATGCAACAATTCCGTGCCCGTGCTATATTATTGATATTTGATGTACTGAATTAGTTCGGTTCTCTTTGTTGGTTCCTCGATAGTAATTTTTTGACGGAGTAATTATTTCTGGTCATTATTTCATGACCTTCTCCCGTTTTCCTGGCAGCTTATCAATGCCTTCCTTGATGTTTTGCGTTGGAGTCTACTTCGGGATCAAGTAATCTTCCGGCAAATATAAACAACAAAAACCACAATTCTGAAACTCATACGATTTTGAATGTCTCGTAAGGAATGTAACTTATGGATTTATGAATAATTAAATGAAATTAACAACCAACAATAAATAATCAAAATAGTTAATAAGAGACAAAATTTTTCAATTTTCACTGTGAAAATATTTGCTCCTAAGATTAGTATTCAAACAAATAATATTATGATAATTTACTAGTACTTTAATTTATCAATAATTCCGTTAACCTAAAATAGTCATATTACATTTTAATCTGTATATCAAATTTAACTTAATTAGTAACAATCTTATAGGTTAAACTTTAAATTTGTATTCAGCGTAATTCATTTGAAAAATGAAATTCGAATCCTCCCATTTTTACGCTTTGTATAAAAAAACATTAAACGTTAAACCTTTAAAAAGTTTTCTAAATAAAAAACCACTTAATTCATTAAAGTGTTATTTTATTCTAGTCTTATTTATTTATTTAAGGGTTTTCAAAAAAAAAAAGCAAAAAAATAAAATTAAATAAATTAAACAAAAAAAAAAAAACAAAAAAATTAAAAATGAGAGAAATAAAAACGAAACAAAATTTCCACGATTTTTTCTTCATTCGTGAAAATGAATGGAAAAATTAAAAATTTATTTATATAAAACAAGAACGAAAAAATTAAAAAAAGCTTTTAAAATGTTTTTAAATATTCAAAAACTTTTTATTTATTTATTAAAAGTTAATTTTTATTTTTAATTTTTGGCCCCGACTATCTCTCTCTTACAAAATCACTAAGTAATAATGATACATAATACAATTTTTTTTTGTTTAACATTTTTTTGCTGCACATAATTTATTGTGTCTATTGCATGGTCACATTATTAATGTGGACTTAATTTCTTTTTGATGTGAAAATTAATTTTTAAATAAAATTCTTGACTTATTACTGTAAATTACGTGCGAGCAAACATACACCATTCCCAAAAGGGTTATTCATTAAAAAAAATAAATTTTATGTACATATGTAGAAAACACGTATAATTAAAATTAACAATAAAAATCCAATTAATTTCGACGCTTATCAATAAATATTTGATTCTGTATAAGACAGAAAAATAAATTTATTTGGCGTATTTTTCTTGTCTTATTTAAACTTACATTTTTAATTTTGTTGGTTTTAAACGCAAAAACAAAGTAAATAAATAAATAAAGAGACAAATGAACGTAAGAAATTAAAGATAAAACGCGTTCCTATCCATTTTGATGGTATGTAGTTTCAACGTGTATATATTATGTTGAATAACAACAGCACAAGAGCAATTCAAGCAATTCACCAAAGAAGGCGGACAATTCCAATGAAGAAGTTCGTTCTGGTGTTATGTATGTCTATTTCGTGTTGTAACTCTGATCTTTATTGCATATGATTTAAACTTTACAGCTGCCTACGAAAGGACGTCATTATTCTAACACGAACTACTATAAAATTAAATTTTGAATTTTCATCGTGAGTTTGTATAAATACCGTACACTTACTTCTCCCCCATTTAGGGGAGCTAATTATCAAATTCTAGTATATTAACAACTCGCTCGATCTATACACTAAGGGAAACGCAATGTAAATTCAACAAAAACAACGTTGAATGAAAGTAAAATATATATGAAAATTAGTTAAAATGGTTTTTCTTAATTTCAGTTCCGAAAAAATTTCAAAATATAATTAAAACTAAACATTGTTGTGTAAATTTAACTATTTTATTTTGATTTTACTGCCTTTTATTTTTAACTGTTGACCAACCTTGATTTGACGATTACAAATTATTGAATTACATGTCAATTAAATATTTTCCAATTTTAATTTAGATTCTTGGCGGGTGATGAAAAAATCACGGCTGGTTAATGTAAGGATCAATGAATTATTTATTCATTATCCGTTGAAAAAAGTGATTATGAAACTTCACCATGAAGTGGCCAAATCCCTCTATGGAATGTAGCGCCAGCGAAAAAAAAATGATTTATTTCAAAGGAGGTATTTCTTTGAAACGTCATTAAGTAATTGTTTCATTGTGAAAACAATGTTAATTTAAATTATTAACGTTTTTGATTAGAAATGGGCTAACATTGATTTAACGAAAATCGAATTCGCAATAAAAGGAAAATGCGTTTGATGAAAATAAATTATTAAACTTTTAATTCGTTATTTATTCGTATTACAAACAAATCTTAACACTAAATTTAATTCAAATAAACTTATTTCTAATATACGATTTTCCATTATTAATGGAGTACAGGTATAGCGGTGAGCTTGTAAAATAATAATTTTTAATATATGATTATGGTACTCTGTACCGCACTTGATACTAATGATAATAATTTTTGTATGATATTAAATTTTGAATTTCCAAAACTTGCTTTCTAGACATAATGTTATTTGCATAAAGTTTCACAGAAAGCATTTTTTTTTAAATTTTCGATCAACTGTTCTATTCCATAGGAGGTTTTAATTCGTCTATATTTATTTCATCCAAATTTGGTTTTAGTGGAGGTGCAGGGTCTTGTTTTTCCAAGTATTAAGATTTGTTGTATTTATGCAACCTACCTAAGTGTTAAGTGGGCTCGAAGTGAAGGAAAATTGGAGAAAACCTAATTACACTCATTTTGTTTATACAATTGATTTTCCAGAAATTATTACATGGTCGAACTTATAATGGTGTATTAGAACTGCTGAGTTTGACAAGCGTTTTAAACATTATAAAAGATTTTAATAATTGATAATTATAAATAAATATGATTTCAAATTAAGGTTAATATTTAAAGTAATAGTTTAGCTCAAAAAAAATTATTTTTTGCTTTAAAAGATGTCAAGTGATAAGCTGATTTTACATCATATATTGTTGTGTCAATATGATTAAAAAACTATTGAACAAAGTTCCAGGGAATTTCACAAGCTTTTGGACATTTTAAAATAAAAATTTGAAGTTTTTTAAAACAGATATCCAAACTGGCAATAAATGAAGGAAATTTAAATAGCGACTCGCTGAAATACACATACAAATTTTTTAGATGTGAGTTAAGCTTCTACGACAAGCAAGAGCTGTAGAGTTAACTCACTATAGTAATATTTTGTATTAAAATCTGAAATTTTCCTGTGGCAATCGTTAATGCACTCTATAAGGCAGTTTTTAGGGCCTTCGAAATTGCCTCATCAAATTCAACCGGTTCCTCCAATTTTTTGAGATGTTCTGAATTTTCAAGATGTTATTTTGGATTGTGAAAAGCGCATGGTGAAATATCCGATTTTTTTCTTTTAAATCTGCTATTGGCATATTTCCTGTACAGTTTGCCACTTGGATTTTTTCCCCCTTGGCGGGGTATGTAGTAGTATTCCTTATTCAAATGTAATTAAAAATTTGAATTTTCAAATTTAGGTTTAACCTTTACGATATTTTACAAAATTCAAATTATTTTACCTAAATCGAATTTAGTTATAAATTTTCAATAAAAATATTATGTAAATCTAACATTCTGAATATAACTTTTCATATTCCATCAAAACTCTCTTATGATTCAAAATTTACAAAAATTGTACACTAGTCTCCTGAAGTATGGAAATTGAAATAAAACATGGAAAATTGAAGTTTCCAAAATTTTGTTCAGTGGAAAATATACATATTGAAATTGATGGTTATATATACATAAGTTCTCTAATGAGTTCATTGGTTCGGTAATAGAGAAATCCCAAATGAAATTCACACGTTGTTTATTAATGCATTCATTATAAGAGAGGATTATACAGGAAAGTAAATCAGCGAATTTACATCACAAGCCCATGTATCGTTCATTGAATTGGTAAGCAAGAATTTCCTAATGACAATACTATGTTACTAGGGTAAAGGAATTTCATGACTTATTAAACCAATGAATTCATACATAACTTCATCAGAAATTTCAGTAGGAATTTCATCAATGATCGAACCAATGGCATAATTGGTGAATTCATTATGAATTTTAATATTTAATAGTTTTATTTTACTCTACTATAAAAATGCATTTACATACATACAAAAATAGATTTAGTTTTTAAATTTCAACGTTTATTTCATATTTCATTTGTTAAGACAACATTCATTTGTTTATTTAAATTTTCGTTTTTATACTTTGGATCCTGCTGCCTTATCCTAAGGATTTAAAAATTAGGTATTTTTAAAATAAAATTTATTACTGATTGGAATTAAACATACATACCTTGTTTTTAGCTAAGCTATTCGATTTATTAAACCGATTGTGTGATTTTAAAATACTTTCCGTAGTTTGGCTTTATATTCCTTCTTGTTTAAGTCTTGGTATGCTTCTAAGCAAACAAAAAAAAACGCAGCAAATATTGTACGGTGTATTTTTAAAAATAAGAAATTTGTAACTTACGATATAAAATGTCTTTAAACAGTTTGAGACTTAGCAGTGACCTTTTACTGCAGCGACCATCCAAATTAAATTGAAAATAAACGCTGTTATGGATCGAAATATGCCATCGAAACCTAATTTAATTTTTTTCGATTTTAACATTGAAACCTATAAAATGTAAAAAGTATAAGGGGCGTTTTAAAGTTATTGCAAACGCACTATCCGTGCAATAAAACGATAAGTGCTAGTTATACGTTTATTGCATTATTGCACTTTTGAAATCTGTGCAAGGTGCTCTATCGGCCTGTCTAACCAGTGTTTTCCTTCAGGTCCTCCTGCATAAGTAGTTCAGCTTAAATGAAACGTTTTTACATGGGATTTCTTCATAATTTCAAACTTCAAAGCCTTCTCCTGAAAAACTATGTTTTTGAGTTATCGTTTTATTGCACGGATAGTGCGACTGTATATCTACTAATTTAGAACTGCTTATGTCATCTGAACGTTTCATTTCGAGATCGCTTAAGGAAGCTAAATTATTTGCAGGCATCATTAAATTTAATTCTTCATCTACAATTTCGTCGCCTGTGATTTTATTCAGCTTACTTTTAATTATTTCACATGTACAATACATTTTTCAAGTTAGTTTATTATCAGCTAACTGCCTTGACCTACTTCATTATTAAAATCTGCAAACTAAACAACAAAATAGAATATTGTTATAATGTTGCGCAAAGATATTTCAAGAAAAACATACCTTCTTCATCTTGAATATTTTTGACACTGGTTTCTATTTTGTCCATTTTTACTTCCAACAGCTTCATTTAGTTCAATATTTGTTACAGCAAACCATTTTCATCAGTCTGCAATAAATACATAAATTAGTACCATTATAAGATAAAACATTTTGGATTTTGATATATAGGTAGCTTACATTTTCTTTAATGCTCGTACTGTAATTATTTTGGTCCACATAGTAACTCGATGTTGGTAGAAATGCCCGTTTGTTGAACATTGTTGGACTTTTTGGTGATATCGTAACGCTAAGTATAAGAGGCATCGATGAAATAAATCCTTCACTTACTCCTTCACTGTTTGAAAATTTATATATCCATCAACAATCGGCGACAATGGTGGAATAAGCGATGAAAAATGCGATTGCGGCTTTTGATAACTCATTCTTTTCGTTTTATTAGCAACTTGGATTAAATTATTAGGCAATTTACAAAAAAGAAGATTATGAAAATAATAAATGTAACTAGGTATATAAAAAAAATGCATATTCAAACTATAAGGAGTTATGTTATTTTGAAATTTTATAAATTAATGTAAAATGTTATCGGCTTTTTTATAGACAACATACTATTTGTAATGACATACTCATTATTTTCTATTTGGCAAATCAGAAAAATAATGGAGTCATACTCCTAATATATCTACCAGCAAAAGTAGAAAATATTCATCCCCTCCCCCTTTTCTTTCCCGCAGAGTCAATACAAAGTGTATCAACTCTCAAAAATGAGAAATCTCTTTGAGATTTTGTGTTGGTAATTCGGTTTCGTACAGAAAAGTAAGGTCTACTCATCAGGTAGCTACGACCGAACTACAAAAAGTAGTTGGTGTAGCTACCTGATGAGTAGACCTTACTTTTCTGTACGAAACCGAATTACCAACACAAAATCTCAAAGAGATTTCTCATTTTTGAGAGTTGATACACTTTGTATTGACTCTGCGGGAAAGAAAAGGGGGAGGGGATGAATATTTTCTACTTTTGCTGGTAGATATATTAGGAGTATGACTCCATTATTTTTCTGATTTGCCAAATCGAAAATAATGAGTATGTCATTACAAATAGTATGTTGTCTATAAAAAAGCCGAAAACATTTTATATTAAATCAGACAATTTTTAACATCGTAAATATAAATTAATGGTAGATTTTGATTTAATGATCAAACATGTTGAAACAATAATGTAGGATTGGAATTAATACTAATTTACTTTCATATGGTATAGGGTAATATTTATATTGAATATCCGTCTTCTTTTCTATTTTTATTTCACGTTTCATGCAAAATCCCTAATATATTAGATGATGCTACAGGTTCGGTAAAAAAATCGGCTTTGGTTTCAAATGTATGACCTAATACAGTTTCTTCATCATCGTTGTATCCGAAACCAATTACCTTCAACAATGTGCCAGTACTTAAAAAGCAATACGAGTCACTTTCATTTTTAAAATTGATATTAAAAGAAATACTGCTAGAAAACGGTAATGTATCGTCTAAGCTAGAGCATTCATGTGTTCTTCTATGAAGTTGCTGCAATATCTTATTTGGTGATCTTATGATGCGCTTTAAATATTGCATAAAATTCTCAAATGTATAAGCTGAAAAACTGTCGAGGGGTCCAAATGCTTCCACACAATCGCCATATGCAATATACAATGAACGTTGTAACTTATGCTGTCTTGGCCATATATTATTGAATAAAATTTTACAAAATCGTTTAGTATTTCTCGTGCACAGGATAATTTTTTTAAATAAGAGCATTCGCATGATAGGATTCGAATTGCGCAATGCAACAGCAGAAAATGGTAATACAAAGCGTCATGAACAGTTTCTTTTAAGACAACCAAGCCGATATATAACAAAAAATGTCGAAACTCAATTGCTTTCTATGATGGTAGGTCTTTTAATGTTCTGCATCTCCTCGAGAATTCAGACAGTACGCAGTTTGATAAATGTTGTAGTCTTTTATTAATTTCTAAGATATTAACTGAGAAAAAGTCAATTTTACTCTTTGCCAAAGCGTTTAACATTTTTTTCATAATTCCCAAATCAACGAGATGCATCGGATCTAAGGAAAATTGGGAAACCATATCGATATTTATAGTTTCCAATATGTTTTTTTTTTGTGTAAAAATTGAAGTTGATGGTGAAATTTGTCTTGCCTTTTTGCGAATGTTTCATCAGTTCGTTTTTTAAATATTTCAGATTTAAAAACAACTCTTTTATTTAAATAAAATCCCTCTTGTTCACACTTAGGACAACTATTTTTACCAGAATGGTACTGGGATCCAGTCACAATAGCCATAGCTGTAGCATCATATATAAACCCACGTATATGAATTGTTTTTAATACTTGCGTAGAACCAACTTTAACGCCAAATTCGGAAAGAACTTTCATTTCACTAACAAATTCATTTAAATAATCATTATTATTTTTCGGCTTTTCAAATTCTGAATAACAACCTATTAAAAAAGGTGACATTTTCTTTTTATTAGCAAATGCACCAATAATTGGTCATAAAACTCGTCTAAAACTGTCGAATATGGCCATACCATTTATTCCTATATCAATTGTTATTGTCTCTTCATCCAAAAGATCGTCGAAAGGTTTTCTGAGTAAAAAGGTTTGTATCCCAAAATGATAATATTCGCCTGGATCAATTTTAGATAAGTTTAGGCGACGGGTCGGAGTTTTAAGAAGGCTTCTTGCGGATTTTGGTAAATTTTTGATTCCCGAGTCTGTTAGTGCACTCAGTAAATCTGTAACGTGAGAATGTGGGACTTTATTTCGAGTAGCCCACTTAGCAATATTATTGTTTATTTCAGGATGACGTGACTTATCAATCGTACATTGAGCTTCATTATGATTGTTATAATTAGTTTTTAAAAATTTATCACTGGCGTCAGACACCACATCAAAATCATCAAAGTTTGTTTCGGTAGTAGATGATGGTAAGTTATTTGAAACTGATTTACTATTTGAAGATACCGGTTCCGTTCTTTCACTACTTAACGATTTCGCAAATGAAGCAAGGGTTTTATACCGTTCTAAGCTTTCTCAAAATTCCTTTAATTCTTTGCTCATCATATTGTGTAAAGCAGAATCTGACATTTTTGCATTGGCACCGGTTAATAAAAAATTATATAAACCTACGTTATTATTTTTTTTTTAATTTGTATGTTTATGTGTTCCACGTGTTTTATAATTATTCCTTTTTATTTTATTTGTATCACCTCACTTTAAACGCTATATTGGTAATGAACAATAAAACAAAACAATTGTTTTTTTTTTATTAGCATCAAAATCATCAAGAGTATCACCGAAAGGCTCATTATATGTTTCCTTTATATTTTTGTGTTTTATAATATCATGAAATTCATCAAAAGAATCATCAGAAGTATCATCATAACGTTTACTTTTTTATTAAACACAATCAAAGCAATCTTGGTTAATTATATGCGTGTAGATTTTTTGTAAAATAGTTGTGAACTGGTGAAATTTTGTTACAAGGGTAGAAAAATGTATGTGAAGTTAGCCCGAAAATCATCCCGAAAAGGCTTTTTTAATTGTGGCGTATTTCCTTACTAAAATCCATACTAGCCCGAAAAAAAAGCATTTTCATCCCGAAAAATTATTGTGTCCACGCTAAATTTAATATAAAAAGCCTTTTAGCACGAAAAATCATAGAAAATTAAGTTAAATTACACTTCATCCCGAAGCAAAATATTTATAAGAAACAAACTTTTTAGTCATGATTATTGCAGGTATTCATATTTTACAATCTGATACAAATAAATGCCTTTCAGCCTGAAAATAATAAAAAACACTCTCAAAACCAGTACAACCCGAAAAAAAATTAGATTTATTTCTGAAAGCATTTACTATTTTTCGTTTTTCTTCGAGAAACATCTGAATCAATAAAAGTTCTTTAATCAATTTGTCATAAATTATAAGTTACATGTTATGCGATCTTATAACACAGAAAGACACAGAAAAACAAAAGAGATTATGGATATTGGAACATTTCTGGGCCAAGATTCAATCAAATATTTTTATTCAAAATGCTCATTATTTCTACTATTGTATCTCTATTCACAGAGATTGCTAGCCATATTGGTGTACAACACTAAGTTAGTATGCATATTGCCAAATTAAAACGTTAAGCCCATTACCATACGATGGGGATCAAGAACATTTCTGGCCCAAGATTCAATCAAATATTTTTATTCAAAATGCTCATTATTTCTACTATTGTATCTCTATTCACAGAGATTGCTAGCCATATTGGTGTACAACACTAGGTTAGTATGAATATTGCCAAATTAAAACATTAAGCCCATTACCATACGATGGGGATCAGGAACATTTCTGGCCCAAGATTCAATCAAATATTTTTATTCAAAATGCTCATTATTTCTACTATTGTATCTCTATTCACAGAGATTGCTAGCCATATTGGTGTACAACACTAGGTTAGTATGCAACCCTGTTAAAGTTAGCCGAAAGTTTCCAGCCGAAAGTAAAAAGTCGATAATGCAGATTACGTTATTAACATTCCAGCCGAAAATAAAAAAATTTGTGGTTATCAGCCGAAAGTAAATAGGATACGCTTGTAACAAACAATTTTGTAAATAGTCTTACGTGGAAAACTTCGTTTAACCTAATCGCGGAAAAGATTTGAAAATCAGAAGAATTCACAAAATTGGAACAAAATCAACCTGTAGAGTGTATATCTGAAGTTGAATCGTTTTTATTGGAATTGTAAATAGCCATCGCAGGAAAAAAATTCAGTTCAAGTTTCCCGTCAGAAATCGCGGAAAATTCGATTTTCCAAAAATCATTAGAAAATTTATATAAAATCAGCCTCTAGAGTGTTATGTCTGGAGATGTATTTTATTGATATGACTTGTCAATAGCTATCGCAGGAAAAAAATTCAGTTCAAGTTTCCCGTCAGAAATCGCGGAAAATTGGAAAAACTTTCCAGCCGAAAGTAAAAAATAAATGTCAGCCTCTAGAGTGTTATGTCTGGAGATGTATTTTATTGATGTGACTTGTCAATAGCTATCGCAGGAAAAAAATTCAGTTCAAGTTTTCCGTCAGAAATCGTGGAAAATTCGATTTTCCAAAAATCATTAGAAAATTTATATAAAATCAGCCTCTAGAGTGTTATGTCTGGAGATGTATTTTATTGATGTGACTTGTCAATAGCTATCGCAGGAAAAAAATTCAGTTCAAGTTTCCCGTCAGAAATCGCGGAAAATTCGATTTTCCAAAAATCATTAGAAAATTTATATAAAATCAGCCTCTAGAGTGTTATGTCTGGAGATGTATTTTATTGATGTGACTTGTCAATAGCTATCGCAGAAAAAAAATTCAGTTCAAGTTTCCCGTCAGAAATCGCGGAAAATTCGATTTTCCAAAAATCATTAGAAAATTTATATAAAATCAGCCTCTAGAGTGTTATGTCTGGAGATGTATTTTATTGATGTGACTTGTCAATAGCTATCGCAGAAAAAAAATTCAGTTCAAGTTTCCCGTCAGAAATCGCGGAAAATTGGAAAAACTTTCCAGCCGAAAGTAAAAAATAAATGTCAGCCTCTAGAGTGTTATGTCTGGAGATGTATTTTATTGATGTGACTTGTCAATAGCTATCGCAGGAAAAAAATTCAGTTCAAGTTTCCCGTCAGAAATCGCGGAAAATTCGATTTTCCAAAAATCATTAGAAAATTTATATAAAATCAGCCTCTAGAGTGTTATGTCTGGAGATGTATTTTATTGATGTGACTTGTCAATAGCTATCGCAGGAAAAAAATTCAGTTCAAGTTTCCCGTCAGAAATCGCGGAAAATTCGATTTTCCAAAAATCATTAGAAAATTTATATAAAATCAGCCTCTAGAGTGTTATGTCTGGAGATGTATTTTATTGATGTGACTTGTCAATAGCTATCGCAGAAAAAAAATTCAGTTCAAGTTTCCCGTCAGAAATCGCGGAAAATTGGAAAAACTTTCCAGCCGAAAGTAAAAAATAAATGTCAGCCTCTAGAGTGTTATGTCTGGAGATGTATTTTATTGATGTGACTTGTCAATAGCTATCGCAGGAAAAAAATTCAGTTCAAGTTTCCCGTCAGAAATCGCGGAAAATTGGAAAAACTTTCCAGCCGAAAGTAAAAAATAAATGTCAGCCTCTAGAGTGTTATGTCTGGAGATGTATTTTATTGATGTGACTTGTCAATAGCTATCGCAGGAAAAAAATTCAGTTCAAGTTTCCCGTCAGAAATCGCGGAAAATTCGATTTTCCAAAAATCATTAGAAAATTTATATAAAATCAGCCTCTAGAGTGTTATGTCTGGAGATGTATTTTATTGATGTGACTTGTCAATAGCTATCGCAGAAAAAAAATTCAGTTCAAGTTTCCCGTCAGAAATCGCGGAAAATTGGAAAAACTTTCCAGCCGAAAGTAAAAAATAAATGTCAGCCTCTAGAGTGTTATGTCTGGAGATGTATTTTATTGATGTGACTTGTCAATAGCTATCGCAGGAAAAAAAATCAGTTCAAGTTTCCCGTCAGAAATCGCGGAAAATTCGATTTTCCAAAAATCATTAGAAAATTTATATAAAATCAGCCTCTAGAGTGTTATGTCTGGAGATGTATTTTATTGATGTGACTTGTCAATAGCTATCGCAGGAAAAAAAATCAGTTCAAGTTTCCCGTCAGAAATTGCGGAAAATTGGAAAAACTTTCCAGCCGAAAGTAAAAATAAATGTCAGCCTCTAGAGTGTTATGTCTGGAGATGTATTTTATTGATGTGACTTGTCAATAGCTATCGCAGGAAAAAAAATCAGTTCAAGTTTCCCGTCAGAAATCGCGGAAAATTCGATTTTCCAAAAATCATTAGAAAATTTATATAAAATCAGCCTCTAGAGTGTTATGTCTGGAGATGTATTTTATTGATATGACTTGTCAATAGCTATCGCAGGAAAAAAATTCAGTTCAAGTTTCCCGTCAGAAATCGCGGAAAATTGGAAAAACTTTCCAGCCGAAAGTAAAAAATAAATGTCAGCCTGTAGAGTGTTATGTCTGGAGATGTATTTTATTGATGTGACTTGTCAATACCTATCGCAGGAAAAAAATTCAGTTCAAGTTTCCCGTCAGAAATCGCGGAAAATTCGATTTTCCAAAAATCATTAGAAAATTTATATAAAATCAGCCTCTAGAGTGTTATGTCTGGAGATGTATTTTATTGATGTGACTTGTCAATAGCTATCGCAGGAAAAAATTCAGTTCAAGTTTCCCGTCAGAAATCGCGGAAAATTCGATTTTCCAAAAATCATTAGAAAATTTATATAAAATCAGCCTCTAGAGTGTTATGTCTGGAGATGTATTTTATTGATGTGACTTGTCAATAGCTATCGCAGAAAAAAAATTCAGTTCAAGTTTCCCGTCAGAAATCGCGGAAAATTGGAAAAACTTTCCAGCCGAAAGTAAAAAATAAATGTCAGCCTCTAGAGTGTTATGTCTGGAGATGTATTTTATTGATGTGACTTGTCAATAGCTATCGCAGGAAAAAAAATCAGTTCAAGTTTCCCGTCAGAAATCGCGGAAAATTCGATTTTCCAAAAATCATTAGAAAATTTATATAAAATCAGCCTCTAGAGTGTTATGTCTGGAGATGTATTTTATTGATGTGACTTGTCAATAGCTATCGCAGGAAAAAAAATCAGTTCAAGTTTCCCGTCAGAAATTGCGGAAAATTGGAAAAACTTTCCAGCCGAAAGTAAAAATAAATGTCAGCCTCTAGAGTGTTATGTCTGGAGATGTATTTTATTGATGTGACTTGTCAATAGCTATCGCAGGAAAAAAAATCAGTTCAAGTTTCCCGTCAGAAATCGCGGAAAATTCGATTTTCCAAAAATCATTAGAAAATTTATATAAAATCAGCCTCTAGAGTGTTATGTCTGGAGATGTATTTTATTGATATGACTTGTCAATAGCTATCGCAGGAAAAAAATTCAGTTCAAGTTTCCCGTCAGAAATCGCGGAAAATTGGAAAAACTTTCCAGCCGAAAGTAAAAAATAAATGTCAGCCTCTAGAGTGTTATGTCTGGAGATGTATTTTATTGATGTGACTTGTCAATAGCTATCGCAGGAAAAAAATTCAGTTCAAGTTTCCCGTCAGAAATCGCGGAAAATTCGATTTTCCAAAAATCATTAGAAAATTTATATAAAATCAGCCTCTAGAGTGTTATGTCTGGAGATGTATTTTATTGATGTGACTTGTCAATAGCTATCGCAGAAAAAAAATTCAGTTCAAGTTTCCCGTCAGAAATCGCGGAAAATTGGAAAAACTTTCCAGCCGAAAGTAAAAAATAAATGTCAGCCTCTAGAGTGTTATGTCTGGAGATGTATTTTATTGATGTGACTTGTCAATAGCTATCGCAGGAAAAAAAATCAGTTCAAGTTTCCCGTCAGAAATCGCGGAAAATTCGATTTTCCAAAAATCATTAGAAAATTTATATAAAATCAGCCTCTAGAGTGTTATGTCTGGAGATGTATTTTATTGATGTGACTTGTCAATAGCTATCGCAGGAAAAAAAATCAGTTCAAGTTTCCCGTCAGAAATTGCGGAAAATTGGAAAAACTTTCCAGCCGAAAGTAAAAATAAATGTCAGCCTCTAGAGTGTTATGTCTGGAGATGTATTTTATTGATGTGACTTGTCAATAGCTATCGCAGGAAAAAAAATCAGTTCAAGTTTCCCGTCAGAAATCGCGGAAAATTCGATTTTCCAAAAATCATTAGAAAATTTATAAAAAATCAGCCTCTAGAGTGTTATGTCTGGAGATGTATTTTATTGATGTGACTTGTCAATAGCTATCGCAGAAAAAAAATTCAGTTCAAGTTTCCCGTCAGAAATCGCGGAAAATTCGATTTTCCAAAAATCATTAGAAAATTTATATAAAATCAGCCTCTAGAGTGTTATGTCTGGAGATGTATTTTATTGATGTGACTTGTCAATAGCTATCGCAGGAAAAAAATTCAGTTCAAGTTTCCCGTCAGAAATCGCGGAAAATTGGAAAAACTTTCCAGCCGAAAGTAAAAAATAAATGTCAGCCTCTAGAGTGTTATGTCTGGAGATGTATTTTATTGATGTGACTTGTCAATAGCTATCGCAGGAAAAAAAATCAGTTCAAGTTTCCCGTCAGAAATCGCGGAAAATTCGATTTTCCAAAAATCATTAGAAAATTTTATTTATTTTAAAATTTATTTTTTACTTTCGGCTGGAAAGTTTTTCCAAATTTTCGCGATTTCTGACGGGAAACTTGAACTGAATTTTTTCCCTGCGATAGCTATTGACAAGTCACATCAATAAAATACATCTCCAGACATAACACTCTAGAGGCGGTTTTTATTCCAATTAAAATATTTTTTTGGGTTTCTCGAGTTTTCCATAATTTTCCACGATTAACTGCAGCCAGGTTTTGCCATACAAGAATAATAACAAAGGTATTCAATGATAATCATGTATCCTTACATTCCTTAGTATGTTTTAGGCTAAACATTACCGATCGATATTAACTTAATTTTTTTATTTTCGGCTGGAATAACACAATCTGCAATACCGATTTTTGTTTACTTTCGGCTGGGATAGCACACTCTGCATTACCGTTTTTTACTTTCGACTAGAAACTTTCGGCTGGGATAATACAATCTGCATTATCGACTTTTCACTTTCGGCTGGCAACTTTCGGCTAACTTTAACAGTATCAAATCATCCACGTTC